>APFE031430329.1:16677-77850 GCA_000404065.3 Pinus taeda | reverse complement strand
GCCAAAGATCAAAGCCTAAGGGAACCACCTGCCCTCCGGTACCAAATTTCAACACTCCCTCTTACCGAGGAAGGTGTTGCCCACCACACCCATCTTGTCTCTGAAGTAGACATCCTTGCCCCGTGGTAAGGCTTTGGTAAGAATGTTTGCTACCTGCTCATCAGTGGAAATATACTCAAGCTTCACAGCTCCCTTCTGAACATAGTCTCTGATGAAATGATATATGATCCCAATATGCTTTGACCTGTCATGAAATACTGGATTCTCCATGAGTTTAATGCAACTCTGATTATTAAAGTAAATCACTGAAGGTCTCAATGGCTGACTAAATAGGCCAAACAACATCTTGCGAAGCCAGATGGCCTCATAACCAGCTAAACTGGCTGCCATATATTCTACTTCTACTGAACTCAGTGCTACTGACTACTGCTTCCGGCTGAACCATGACATTACTGCTGAACCCAACCCAAAATAGCACCCTGAAGTGCTCTTCCTATCAGAAGCACAACCTGCCCAATCAGAATCATTGTATCCTGCCAATCTCACTCCATCTCCCTGCCTGTAGTCCATACCATAATCCACTGTCCCCTGCAAGTACCACAAAATGTGTTTTGCAGCCACCTAGTGAACCTTCCTAGGCTCACACATAAACTGACTCATCGTGCTGACTGCAAAATAGATATCTGGTCTAGTGTTGACCAAATACATCAAGGAACCAATCAGTTGCCTATACAATGTGGGATCCACCAACTCGGAATCCGAAGCATGAAGCTTCTTCCAGTTCGTAATCATCAGTGTCGACATGGGTCTACAATCCTCCATGTGGAATCTGCTAAGGATGTCCACAATATACTTCCCTTGCCCCAAGAAGAAATGCCCCTCCTCCTGCCACACCTCCAAACCCAAAGAGTAATGCATCAAGCCGATGTCCTTCATCTCAAACTCTGTTGCAAGATCTCTCTTGCAGTGCTCTATGAGTCTCTCTGCACCTGTAATGACCAAGTCATCAACATACAACACCAGAATGAGAGGCTCCTCACCTATCACAATAAAGTAAAGGTTTGGATCTGCCTCACTCTGTGTGAAACCCATCCCCTGCAAATATGTATCTATCCTGGAGTACCAAGCTCTGGGAGCTTGCTTCAGGCCATAAAGGGCCATCTTCAGTCTGCACACATGGGACTCCTTCCCATGCACCTCAAAGCCCTGTGGCTGCTCAATGTACACCTCCTCCTGTATTAAGCCATTGAGAAATGCAGTCTTCACATCCATCTGGTGGATCTTCCAACCCATCTCTACTGCTATCGATATAATGGAGCGAATCAAAGTATATCGAGCCACGGGAGCGAAGGTCTCCTCATAATCAACTCCCTCTACCTGGGAGAACCCTCTAGCCACAAAACTTGCTTTGAATTTCTCAATGCTGCCATCTGCAACATGCTTTACCTTGTAAAGCCATCTGGAAGTAACC
Source organism: Pinus taeda (assembly GCA_000404065.3). NCBI lineage: Eukaryota > Viridiplantae > Streptophyta > Pinopsida > Pinales > Pinaceae > Pinus > Pinus taeda. Next base: position 76,379 of record APFE031430329.1, on the reverse strand, counting down.
ACGGACTTGCCCTCAGGCCTCGGCACCACCTCTCAAACATCATTCTTCATGATAGAAGAATACTCCTCCTGCATGGCCTCTCTCCAGACCTGCTGGCTAGCTGCCTCCTCATAGCTAGAAGGCTCAGAGTCAAGGATGCTGGTAGCCATTGCCATATAGCTGCAAAACCTCTCAGGTGGTCTACTCTCTCTGACCGGCTTCTTAGGCTCAGCAGCAGATGTGGCATCTCTCAAGGTGTCCTGAAGCCACTTGGGCTTCCTCTTCCCTAAGCATGCTTCTCCCATAGGAGAATGAAACTCCTCCTCCTCATCATCAGCAGTAGCCTAAACTCCTGACTGCCTGTCTGCTGTCCTCCTGCTTGCACCTGAACTTGTAGAAGCTGAGGTACCGTGTGAACTGTCCATCAGTGGACTCCCTAGTGAACTGCTCTATGGACTGCTCTGCATGCTGCCCAGAGCACCACCCCTCTGGCTCATCGAGCCACTGGTCATTGATGGACCTGGCATCGTCATAGATGTACCTCCGGATCCTCCTGATCCCGACCCACTGGATCCCTGCGACTGACTCAACTGCTGCTGAGGGTCTGGCTGATCCAGATACTCTAACTCCCGTGACCTGCTAAAGGCCCTGTCCTCCTCGAACTTCACATCCCCCCTGACAACAACTTTCCTCTGTGCAGGAATGTAAATCCAAAAGGCCTTTGAGGTCTCACTGTAGCCCACAAAGATACCCTTCTCTGTGGTGGGCTATAGTTTGGTCCTCTTCTCTGGAGTCATGTGCCCCAAGGCACGATGCGGACTCCTGTTCTGCAAATAAATAGCTGTGTTGCAGGCCTCTGCCCACAAAAACAATGGCAACCCCTGATCATGTAACATGGCTTTGGCAGCCCCTACGATGGATCTGTTCTTCCTCTCCGCAACCCCGTTCTGCGGGGGGTTGTAAGGAACAGTGAACTCCCTCCTAATGCCTGCCTCTACACAATAGTCAGCAAACTCTCCAAGGGTGTACTCTCCCCCATTATCCGACCTCAGGGACTTGATCTTCCGACTTGTCTGTGTCTCCACAAGAGCTCTAAACTCCTGAAACTGCTTGAAGACCTCACTCTTGGTCTTCATTAAATAAATCCAGGTCCTCCTAGAGTGATCATCAATGAATAAAACATAGTACTCATATCCACTCAAGGAAATGAGACATTCGACTGCTCACATCGGAATGAATCAAATCAAGTATCCTAGTCGCTCTGCTATCACTGCTAGGAAAAGGGGATTTGGCAAACTTGCCCATCGCACATCCTCTGAAAGTATCAAAGTGATTAGTACTGAAATCTGGCACACCTGTAGTGATCTCCTGCAAGGTCCTCAAGGCTCCATGATACATATGCCCCGTCCTGCGGTGCCAAATCTCACACAGTTCAGACTACTGCTCAATGCCAAAAAGGGATGCAATGCAAACTTGTACACCTTTGCATGGCGTACACCTATCACTCTAGCTGAATCAGTTGGAGTGCCCCTGGGATACATCAACACCTGTCCTCCCCTGAACAGTACCTCACATCCTCTGTCCTCCAAAGCTGAGACGGATATGAGGTTCTTCCTCATCCCTGGCACATAAAGAACATTTGACACCTTCAAGGGAGGTTTGGACTCCCTCTGAAATGTCAGTGTCCCCACACCGACTGCTCTAACAACTCTGTCATCACCGAGTACTACCTCCATATCGGTGCAACTCTCTGAAAGCTCTGAGAAGTACTCACGGACTCTTGTCATGTGACGTGAAGCCCCACTGTACACATACCAGATACCCAAAGATGCTCCGGTAATCGAGGGAAAAGCATGCTCCCTCTGAACCTGTGTGGCAGGTGATCCTGCATTAGAGGACTCACACGCAGTGAACCCAAACTCTCGGTCAAAACGATCTGCAAAGTCCTCAACCTCTGCTGAAGCTGCCATGCTCTAGTTCTTCCCCTTCTTCTTCTTCTCTGGACACACAACTGCATAGTGTCCCATCTTTTGACAATTCCAACACTTCACCTTGGAATAGTCCTTCTGTGTGTTACCCTGTTTAACTTTACCTTTGCCTTTGCCCCCACCATTGCTTGTGGAAGCCTGCTTCTTCCCTTTGCCTTTCTTGCCTCCTGCCAACCAGTGTTACATCCTCATCCTGCTCAACTAGCTTGGCTGCCCCAAGCTGACCTTTCCTGATCTCTGTCTGAATGCAATCATCCCAAAACCTCTCCCATGTGGGAAGGGTCTCACGTGCACAAACCCCATCAGCAAAGTTCATCCATGAACGGGGGAGGCCATTTACCGCAATACGCACCAACTCAGTGGGTGGAATGGCCTCTCCAATCGCTGCCAACTCATCTCTCACATTCGTAATCTTAGTGAGATATCCAGCTGCACTATCATTGCCCATCTTAATGTTTTTTAGTTTCTCCTTCAGAACCATTTTCCGGTTTTCATTGGTACTCTGGTAGAGATTGGACAATGCTGTCCACATCTCATGGGCATTGTTCTTTCCTCTCACATGAGGAATGCAATGGTCTTTGATTCCGTCTAGCATCAGCCTCTTACCCTTGTTGTTCTTTTTATTATAAGCAGCCAACTGAGTAGCATCAGTAGGCACAACAACAAGGGTCTGTGTGGTATGCACCATGATATCCCAGACTTCTGCCTCCTCAAAGATACTCTGCATTCTCTCCTTCCAAACGCTGTAATTTGTATGCCCATCCAACCTATCCTCCACCCTCAATCCCAATGACATCCTGCTATCCTAAAACTGAAAAATAACACTGCTGTAGTAAAGATAAAACCCGCTGTTTATGAAAAATCAGCTTGCTGGAATTTTCTGAGTGAAAAATCAGCAGTTGTAATTTTTTCTCTTTTGCTGTCCCAAACTGCCCTTTAGCACTCAAGCTCTGATACCATGTTAAACATTTCTGTTTTCCCACCTCGGTTTTCAGTTTCTCCTTATTTCTCCCATGTAGTTAAATGCCCTCTCCCATAACCATACATTCAACAAGCTGAAAAAAAATAAATTTGCTGAAAACACAAATTCTGGAAATTTTACAGAATGCTGGAAATTGCAGAAATAAAAATCAGCAGTAATAAACAGCCATTAAAACACTAATATTTTTGGTCAACGTGACCTTGGAAAAACCCCCTACAACTCTTGCGGAAAACCAGTTTGATAGCTCTTCTTTATTTCTGAAAAAAAAAAACTTTTTACAGCAAGAAAATATTCAGCAAAAATCAACAAGCAAACTTTTACAACTTATCTCAGCCTTGCTGAAAAACTGCCTTGCTGAAACTTCGCTGTTGTTACTCCACTGCTGAAACTCCGCTGCTGATACTCTGCAGCTCACTGTCCAGAATTCTCCCTTGCTCTCTTGCTCTCCTTCTCTCAATCTGCTCATGAAAGAATTGAATCGAATGTGATCTTTTCCTCTTTTTCCTCCCTTAATCTGACTCCAAATGACTTTTGGGTGATCCAAGTGACTTTTGGGTGATCCCTAAATCCAATGGCTGAAATAGATTTAAATCAATGGCTGAGATTAAATGCACATTTAAATCTCACTTTCTATTTTTTAATTCACCCCACTTTAATAAAGACCCACTTAGTCATTTATTTCCAAAGTCACTTTTTCCTTTCTAATTTTTCATTGACTTTATAAAAGTCACTTTAAAATTAGACTTAGTAACTTTATCACTTAAAGTCACTTTTAAATTAGATTTTAACTTTATAAAAATTATAAAGTCACTTTAGGAGAAAAATTAAAATCTTTTGGACACTTTTCCCTAGGCCAAAGATCAAAGCCTAAGGGAACCACCTGTCCTCTGGTACCAAATTTCAACAAATGTTTTTATGTATTTTATAGTTCTCATTTGCAAACAGTAGCTTAATCGAACTGTCATCTTTTGATTTGAAAGTGTCGCAAGTGTTGTTTTCAGTCAAAGAAAAGAATCCTCTTCTTTTTGATAGTTGATTACAGTTTTTCTCTTGTATTTGATTTGAATTAATAGTATTTCAAGTGTCGAAAGCAGTTTTCAATTCAAAATTGCAAAGTGTCGTCTTTGTCTTCCTTTCATTTTTTGAAAAGAAAATTGTTAGTACTGTCGCATTGAAAGGAAAATAATTCAAATCTGTACTTAGCATTCTTTTTGTCATTCACACATTAAGAAAGTGGAAAACAAATACATGCATATGCATTTGCATTTAGACTTCTTATGGAGATTGATTTAGGACAATGCATCTTAGTGTGTGCTCTCTGCTCTATGTTGAAAGAATTTCGCTTCTCTTTCCTTAGTAGCTAGAATTTTCATTGCAAAAAGAAAAATAAACGATTGTTTATCATCTTAAATTGCATATTTAGGAATTTTATATCTACATCATGCGGTGAACCTAAAAGGAAAACTTCTTAAGAAAGATCAACTGTAAAATAAATTTCAATGAACATAAAAACACTTTGGAACCTAAAGTACAACATTTAGAAGTCTAGGCTAGAGACATATTCTGGTGTCGTAAACCCTGGTAACTATCGCTTTCATCGTAGGTTGGGTGATTCGTCCTCTTTGAGACGACAAGTGCCAATATGGACTTGTGCTCCCTCGTACCATTGAGTATATATTGGGAGACCACAATAGGCTATATCCTTTATCCTTAGGACACTGTGTCTGCCACCCTATTGATCGCAATGCACTAAACACAACATTCAAGAAGATTGACTGTTGTACCATAAAAAGTATTCTGTAGTTTCGCGATTAGTTTGGTAATCCCTCTGTCTAGATTTCCAAAGTAGTCACTTTCGTTCCTTTTCATACTCCTTAAAAGAAAAGGTCCATCTGAGCACTTGTCACTTCAAGCTCATTAAAAATCAAAGGCGACTAGAGTCATCTTTAGCTTTTTCTCGACTCTTAAAAATTGAAAAAGCAAGTTATGTCAAAGCGTCATAAAATTCATTTAATTTGGAATCACATTTTCCCTTGTTTATTTTGAGTTGATCAAGTAATTCGCAATCGTGGAAGAAATTCAATCAAAATCCCGTCATTCACGGAGACTAATGAGTCAATCATCTTTGACTCCAGAAAAACCATTTCGGGCCAAGTGAACTCGTTTAACTGGGCCAAAGTCTCATGGTTTGTTTGAAACTTGTGTTTCAACATCCTTAGAGACTCCAGTTACTCCAACTATTTTTGGTATCCCTACCTCTACGGAAGAAGTTCTGCAGTTACAAGAGGACATTAGGACTGATCCTAGTGTGACAGTAAACACTTCTATTCCTGAACCAACTCCATCTAGGGCTGATTCAGAAGGTGTCACCCCTCCAACATCTGTCACTGCAGAGTTTGTACCTTCTGCAGCACCAGAAATATTTTACGGACCTGACGGTCTACCTCTTCCACTTGGACTAATTGCTATAGAAGAGATTATGGAGGATCTTCCATCTAGTACTCCATTGCATTTTGGAACTGGGATCCACCTATATCCTTGTACTTCAGAAGTTAGTCTCCCTTCATTGCAAGTTCCTATAGAATCGCTAGGAAGCCTTTTGGATAGACTCGATATGTTTGAACAACCATCAACATCTAGGACTGTGTCATCTGACACAGCAGTAGTAGAACCTCCTGCTGCCACTTCGACAATGTTTGCTGGTGTACCATCTGTCCCAACTAGTTCTCAACCACTAGATCGAGTCCACCCAGGGATTGTCTCCACAGTATGGTATGTTCCTATTTGTTCATCTGGAGCCTTATCTGGAATCTGCTATGTTGAGTCTAAGCAAAGTGATCCTTCGCAACAGTATCAATTTGGGCAGTCCAGTCTCCAAAGGCCAATTTTCCCTTTGAACACTGGATTGCTGCCATATGGGGGGCAGTATGCCTTTTCATTGTTTCCTCTGGGAGAACAACCATATGGGAGTTCACAACAGAATTCAGGTCAGGCTGGAATCACATCTAGTGGTTGGATACCAACACTGCCTCAACAACCAAGAGTTGTATATTCTATACAACCAGATCAATCTGTGTCAAATATTCCCACTACACTGGCTATTGTGACGGTGTCGCAAGTACAAGCGTTGCCTATTGTATGTCAACCCCAAGTTTCTCAGGTCGTAATGCAACAACCTCTTGTCTCCGTGACTCAATCACAACCGCCAATTAGTGGATCCTTAACTGAAGCGACGCAGGCTCAAATGGGTACCATAACCCCTCATCTTGGTCAAACATCCAGTATTGGGCAACAACAAATGGTCTCATAGCCATGGCTGGTGTAATATCAACAACCACAATTCCAACAAACTTACCGAGGACCTGAGCAACAAATCTTTGCAGGTAATGAGCAGTCGTATATTTAAAACGACTGCCAACAATAATATCATATTGGTTAGGCCCATCAACCTTATCAAAGTTATCAGCATCAAATACATTATGCTAGTATGTAAAGACCCACAGCTCAGGCGATCTCATCTTATCCTGGGTATGCTTCGCCAAACCTGAATCAACAGTTGCCCTTCGTAGCAACTTTAGAGTTACCAGATCTGAATTAGTTAACAAATGATCCAATTGCTTATGCTCCTTGGTGGCTGGCGATTCCTCATAAACTTCCGTCAGATATCCCTAAATTCAATGGAAATCTGGGTGAAGATCTGTCGAATCATGTGATGACCTTTCATCTGTGGTGTTCATCCAACACTCTCAATGATGATTCGATTAGGCTCCACCTTTTTCAGTAAACGTTAACTGGTCTTACAACGAAATGGTACATTAAATTTCCTAGAGCTTCATTCGATAACTTCAACACCCTCGCCACAACCTTTTTAACCCATTTTCAGTTACCAATAAGGTACGAATCAGGAATAAAGCTTCTTACCAATTTTAAGCAGACGATAGCCACTCACATATCTGATCATATTCATGAGTGGCGACGCCGTCGTCGAATGGTAAAAGCATATGTTCCTGATCAGCGATTAGTTGAATGGTTTATTAAGTCAATGTTACCCTCTATTACAGAAGATGTTGCCAAGGGGGGATTCATCACTGAAGAGCAAATCATTGCTCGTGCGCAATATCTAGACTTGATCTATACTGAGTCTGGCACACTCTATGACAAAATCCATGATGCTCCTAGACTAGAGTTTTCCGTTCCTCTTCCTCCTAAATAAAACAAAGACTCTCATGCCGGTGATGGCGTGATAGGTACAACTAGCACGAAAACCACAAAGGCTACATCTAAGAAAGCCCGTACGGTTTTTGGTCAAAATGAAAATGAAGAATTTTTTCCTCGGAAGTTAATGCCGTGTCGACTGACAAGGGCAAAGAACTGAAGCAACCAGGGGCAAGAAGAAAGGGAAAAGAAAAAAGAAGAAACAAGATGATTCGTCTCCTAAAAAATCTTCTGCAAACCCTTATGGGAAAAAGAAACCTCCTTCGGGATGTCACATATGCGATGAGGATCATTGGATGAGAGATTCTCCACATAAAGTTGAGATTAAGAAATTCTTCAAGAACTCAAAAACCTCAATGGTATTGACTGATCCGTTTCCAAACCCAGAAATCAATCTGGTTGCTAGCGACAATGCTTCCCCATCCCAAGTGCTTATGTTGTCCATTTCGAAACAAAATGATGCTTTGATATCGACAAGGAATAAATATTACAGGAATCCACAGCTGTCGAACAGCAAGGCTACTGATCAACCTAGTAGTTCGACAACAACTTCGACCGAAGTTGTGCCACCCATCATTCTTGAGCTAACGATAAAGCCACCAAAGGGAGTAGTGCACAAATCGACATTTAATCCTCGTGCCAGCACAACACAGAATTATAATATAGTGGAGGATCTGGCCCAATCGCCATCCGCTATGTCGACACTTGAAGTACTATAGAATTGCCCCTCCTAAAAGCAGGCTCTATTATCAGTAATAGGTGGGATTGATCCAGTGGATTCCAATCTTGTGGCCTTTAACCATAAAGGATATGAACCCGAGTTACCAACATAACTCACTTTCCTCATCCAAGTGAAAGCCTTCAACAAAACTATTCATCGAACAATTATTGGTGGGGGGCATCTACATGTATTATGTGAATGAGTTGCTGGAAAACATTAGGCTCACCACCCTTGTTGCGATCATCAACGAAATAGAAATTGATGTTGAAGTTATTGATGGAAATCTCGATTACAACATTCTACTGGGAAGGCCCTGGATTTATGCTATGGCTACTATTGTGTCAACATAATTCAGAAAGATTGCATTTCCTTTTCAAGGAGGAATTACAATCGTTGATCAACAAACCTTCCTCCCCAATAGTTCACAAGTTATGGGAAGCATCCCCATGATCCACGAAAGCTCTCAATCACTTCAAAACATCGAAGTAGGCCTCCTAAAAGACCTTACATTGATGAGTACTTTTGCTCTACTGCCTCCGAGTAATCTGGCAGAATTAGCCACAGTGGAGACCTACAATATGGTATCTTCTATATCCATAAAGATTCAGAAGATTTCCGAACATGATGTTAGCATGGATCATCACCAGGTATTGCCTCCAAGCCTAATAGAAATATTGTAGCAATCAATTTTCTTGGCCTAGGCGGCAAATCCAAATCAACGCTCATCGAGTGTTTGGATAGATAGGTCTAAGGAATATGGCACCTCTTTAGACCCTTGGTCGCATGTACATTCTATAGACGAGGGAATCATTCAATCAATGATGATAGGAGAGGCACTATGGGAAGACTACCGCCATCGTTCCCATCTTCCGAATTACCACGAAGATTGTTCCAATGACCTTGATCATCCTTCGGTTTTTTATTTTTTATCAAATACTATAAATACGGTGGATTCTGAGCGAAATTTGTCCAATATCGAAGAAACTATCGCCATAAATATCTCAACCAAGCAAGAGGTTGTAGAGAATATTCATGTCAACAAATCTTGTTCTTCTTCAGAACTGGAAATATATTGCGCTCTCTTTTGTGAGTTCAGAGATGTCTTTGTGTGGTCTTATGAAGAAATGCCAGGCATTGACTTGAGCATAGTTGAACATGAAATTAAGATGTATCCAGATGTCAAACCGGTATGAAAATGGCTTTGGCAAGTGCACCCGAAGAAAGCCGCTACCATCAAGGCAGAAATTGAAAAACTTTTACATGTTGATTTCATTTACCCGGTTCCTCTAACCAATTGGGTATCAAACATTGTTTCTATGGTGAAAAAGAAAGGAATGATTAGAGTGTGTATCGATTACAGGGATGTAAACCAAGCTTGTCCAAAGGACAACTACCCTACACCCTTCATCGACCAGATAATTGATGAATGCGCCGAATGTGAATCTTTTCATTTATGGATGGATTTTTCGGGTATAATCAAATAAATATCTGCCCACTGGACTAGTGAAAGACTGCATTTATTTGTCCGTGGGGCACATTTGCGTATCGCAAGTTACCTTTCGGTTTGAAGAACGCAGGGGCAACCTTTCAAAGGGCAATGAATTATGCCTTCCATGACATCAAGAACATCATTCAACCATACCTCGACGATCTTCCGGCTCATTCGCGAAAGCAGACTGATAATCTGTAACATTTGAGAGCTATATTTCTACGTTTATGATACTACAAGATATGACTCAATCTGCACAAGTGTGTGTTTTGTGTCGGTTCTAATCATTTACTTGGCTTTGTGGTTTCAAAGGACGGGATTCGTCTTGCCCATGTAAGGTTCAGGAAATCATCGATATGCCTCCACCTTCAAATTTGCTTCAAGTTCAGAAACTCCAAGGGAAAGAAAACTTTCTAAGGAGGTTCATTCAAAATTACACCAAACTTGCTAAAGTTTATATGCTTCTTTTGAAAAAATAAGTGCCCTTAAACTAGGATTAGGTTGCGCAAGCTTCCTTTGATGCTCTAAAGAAATCCTAGTAAAAGCATCATTAATGTACACTCCTGACTATCAAAAGGACTTTAACATGTATCTAGCTGCGGCAAATACGACCATAGCAATGGTTTTAGTTCAAGAAGGCGATGGAATCGCACATCCTGTCTATTATTTAAGTCGAAACTTAAATGATACAGAAAGCAAGTACTCCTATGTTGAAAAGCTGGCCCTAGCAGTTGTTCAAGCAGTACAAAGATTTTGACACTATATCCTCTTTCGCAAAACTACCATTTTGTCAGATTGCAACCCTATACTTACATCTTGTCGCGTCAGTTACTTGGGGGAAAATATTCAAAATGGATAGCTATTTTTCAAGAGTTTGATTTGGAATTCGTAAAATCCAAATCAAAGAAATCTATAGTTTTCGTAGAGTTTCTATGTGACTTCCCATCGTCGTCCAATGATTCAATATCCAGAACATCAATCGTGGATGAATCTTTGTTTCTGATATCGTCGAGCGATCCATGGTATGGAGATATAATCATCTATCTCCAAACTCAAACATATAGGCATAATACCTCTCACTCAGAACAATGACGTACTCGATACCAAGCAAAAGACTACATGATCGTTGGTGATACAGTTTACCGTTGTGGTATCGATATAGTTCTGTGAAGTTGCCTCACCCATGAGGAGGCTGAAAAGGTCCTGAATGATTGTCATTCAGGCACGTGTGGGGGGCATCAATTTGGTTACGCTACGGAACAAAATATTTTACGAGCAGGTTACTTCTGGCCAACAATGTTCAAAGATTATATAACCACAGTCAGAAGTTGCCATGCTTGTCAAATATTCGACCGCAAAACCAGAATACCACTCGCACCTATGCACCCAATAGTTGTTGTTGGGCCATTCACCAAATGGGGCATAGATTTCATGACATGTAACCCCACCTCGGCCTAGCATGGGTATATCATAGTCGCAGTTGACTATTGTTCTTAAGGGGTCGAGGCGATGCCTACATTAAACAACAACGGTAAAATGAATGCTCTTTTCTTTTTCAATCATGCAGTCTCTAGATTCGGTGTTCCACAAGCTATAGTTATAGATCATGGATCACATTTCCACAATCACAAGATGGTTGAATTGGCTGCCAAATTAGGGCTGTCCCATGACATCTCTACTCCGTATTATCCGCAAGTTAACGGGAAAGTTGAGGTGATCAACAAAGTCCTGAAATGCATGCTGCAGAGGATGATTGGAGTCCATAAACGGAGTTGGCACCTAATCCTGTACTCGGCCTTGTGGGTGTATCAGACATCGGTGAGAAATGCAATTGGATTTACACCCTTTCAACTGGTGTATGGGCTGGAAGCAATCTTACCAGTTCAGTGTGAAATTTCATCTCTCAAGCTTGCAATCGACCTTCTCCCCGGAACTTTAGAGGAAGAGGCTTGTTTCTTGGAATTAATGTAGCTGGATGAAACCTGTCGTGACGCTACCTTGGGTAACAAAGCACATAAGAAATGAGTCAAGGCGCAGTTTGACAAAAATGTCAAACCTCGTGTCTTCTCAGACGGTGACCCGGTCTTACTTTACGATCAGGAATCCGATAAATTGGGAGCAGGTAAGTTCCAACCTTTGTAGATGGGTCCCTACATTGTTAAGCGTGTATTAGCTAAAGGAGCCTACGAGCTAGTAGATTACAATGGCATTCCACTGTCGCAACCCGAAAATGGGTTGTACCTTAAGCATTACTATGCTTGAATAAAGCATAGTAATCTCTTCATATGATTTTGTTATATTTTTGTTTTCATCAAGAGAAATCATTTTGGTTAAGTAATCCACTTTTTCATTTGTTGCAGATGTCGAACCTATTGGAATCATTTGTTGGATACACCGACAGAGCTAGTCGTAGTATGCGGAACCTATCTTTTGCAGCCTGGGCCATCTTTGATCCAAGTGGCGAGTTAGTAAGTTTTAGAGGGGTATGTATTGGTCAGTCAACGAACAACATCGCTGAATATAGCACGTTGATAGAGCTCCTCTCTAATTCCATCGCACATGACATACGCCGACTTGTCGTCAGGCTAGACTCACAACTCGTCATTCTACAACTTATCGACATCTATTCCGTTCAGAATCCAACTATCTATCATATGTTCCTAAGGGTCAGGATTTTGGAAAGGCAGTTTGATTCTATTCAATATCAACACATTTCCAGAAACTTAAACACATTAACTGATTCATTAGAAAATTATGTGTTAGATAGACATTTGCAACATTTATAAAAGAAAATCATTTCATCAACATTTGCTTCAGGATCCTATAACTTAACCAAAATAGAAGCTTCGAAAATAAAAAATATATATAACTGTTTATAGTTTTTACAAAATGTTCTATGTCCAGGACAAAATCGGTCACACGACCCAAAAACTCAAAAATGTAGGAAAGTATCCTACACTAATGGTGCTGGTGATAACAAGTCACCGCCTGTGCGATCACGCGTAGGAGCCTAGTCCATCGACTTGGCATGCTAGTAGTATGGCGCTGTAATCTCAGATGTAACTCATCGGTCCTCACATCCGGACTACCAAGGGCGAGATCCTCGATATGATCCTGCAATGCTATAAGGGTCTCGGCTACATCTAGATCGTGAAGGACAACCCTCCCTACAGCTTCTCCTGCTGGAGCGGTAGCTGCTACCCTCGGGCGCACTGCTGGTCGCACTGGTCCAATATCTGCACAAATACATGAGTTTGATTAGTCTTGATAACATTTAAAAAACACAAGAACATCATAAAAACAATAAACAGGGACATGGTCAGAGATTTTTTACCTATGACACCCCACTGCTCGCCAGCAGGCAGCACCAAATCTAGGTCACCTCAGAAATCCATCTCGGCATAAGGATACTTAGCATAAACCATCTGCTAACGGTCGAACCAATTGAAGAAGGCATTAGAGAATGAAACCCGCGATTGACCAGGATGTCTGGCCATAAGGTCAACCCGTCTCCGCATCCGTGGCTCTGTCGGTGCTGGAAGTCTGAGTGAAATGTACTATGGCTGCATCAGTGGGATCTTCTCCAAGGTGAAAGCGGTCAGAATAGAACCATAAACAAAGTTCTTGGATCTTTCATTTTTCACCTTGGTAAGCTGTACTTTTATCACCGGAAGTACTGCATCACACCAGTTGAATACCTTTGGTTCAAGGCATTCCAAGGCATACTGCATATAGGACCTATTGGCCAAGTGAAGAGCCGTGCTGCCAGCCAATCTAGCAAAGGTGAATAAGATGGTCCTCAAGGACTATTCAATGACGTCTCTAATGCTGATCTTGCCATCCCTACTCAGCTGCGATCCATCTCTACAATATCGGCGAATGTAATCCCTCATGGATTTGCCCCCACGGGTGGAACCTGATAGTGAGAGAGGGGCACCACATCTCAAAAAATTAGTCAAAAAGTAGACATCCACAACAGTCAAAGGGATGGATTTACCTCTAATCTGGAACACTTGGTTGGTAGGATCCCAGGCATTGAGAAAATATTGTAACAAGTTGATTTGTTGCCTCATGCTAGATATGCAAAAGACTTGAGCAAGCCACAATACCACAATGTAGTTACGTACCCAGATCATGTAAGGCAAACATATCCTCCTCTTCATGCTTGCGTTCATGCCATGTAACGACCATCTTGCTCCGATGAATCTCTGAAAGACAAACAAGAGAAGAATTAGGATCCTGATTTGGGCAAAAACAGGGAAAGATTCCATCAAAAACCAGTGCATAAAGTTTCCTCCTTGCGCCCATCGCACCCTAGTTGTGTACTGGGTGGGATGCATACTGACTGGCCAATGGCCAGGTCATTATGCATCGCACCTTTCGATGTATACTAGGTGCGATGGGGAGAGAATGAAATTTTCAAACCCCAGAGGCTCAAAAAAGTAGGAAAACATGCACATAATCATAAAAGGAAAGAATGCAATTGAAAAGCTCAGGTTTAGCTCCTACCTGGTCCAGACGGCGCCAAAAATCATCCACAGAATCTCTCAGAATCAGCTGATGAAAATCGAGGGGGAAATGCACCTCCAAGAGCCCAACGATCCAAAATTTGAATGAAATGGTAAAATGAGAGGTAGTACGACTGTCAAGAGAACATAGTGTTAATGGTGAATCGAACATCTTTGACTATTATCACGAGCAGTTTTACGCGAAGTTCAAGCTCGTTAAAAAATAAACCTACCAATGAGAAAATGTTCCCCCAGAGTTTAAGCTCATTAAAAAATGAACGCATCCTTCGGTAAATAACCATTGCGATCACATAATCATCAGCTTTTGAGCCTTGGCCGTGTTCTTACCATCACCTCCACTCTTTTTTAGCTGATCATACGCCTCCATTTGATTGCTTACCCCTTTTGAGGAACAACTGCGACAAGTGATTCTATTAGCCATTTTCTTTACACTGCCGTGATTGAAAAGTTCCAAACCTTACTTGGAACAAACTGCTACCCAAAAATATCACTCGTTGCTCAAAGATGAGTCTCCTTTAAGCTCTTTTCATCTGACTCATAAAATATGAAAAGATTGCCGAGCAATTGGCCTCTCTAGCTCGTTAAAGTGATCGGAAGTGCCATCTCTCGTCTAGATTTTAATCTTTTTGGACCTGAGGGATCATTAGACAAAAAGATCAAGCGCTTGTCTTGTTCAGCTCATTAAAACTATTGAAAAGTCATCCCTTTCGTATTATTTTATACTTTTTCAGACTTAAGGGATTATACTACGAAAAAGGATTACTAGAGTTGCCTTTCCGTCTCTCATTAAAACTATTGAAAAGTCATCCCTTTCGTATTATTTTATACTTTTTCAGACTTAAGGGATTATACTACGAAAAAGGATTACTAGAGTTGCCTTTCTGTCTCTTTTCAGACTCTCTAAAATTGAAAAGGACCAAGTTATCTTTGTCGTTAAACTCGTTAAAACAATAGCGACAAACTTGTCCATGCAGACAAGAGCAAGTTTCACTCTCGCTAGGCTCGTTAAAACATAGTGACGAGTTTTCCCGAAGGGAAAATTATAGAACAAGCATTTGTTATCCTCCTCAAGCTTGAAAAAAATAAAGAGGTACTGGTTAGCAATGACTAGGGAAAAATTGGGAAGAAAAGTTGAAGAAACTTTATTGATAGCAGGTCGCTCTTGAACATGACACTTTCACTCCATAACCATGATCGAGTCGGGTTGGGTTATTCCGTTCACCAGTCATATCACCATTGGTCCTCCGTACCATCCATTCTTGGGGTTAAAGCTACCAATCCATTTTAGTGTTGCTGATATGTTCAAGAGAAGTTGCTCAGAGAATCCACCAACGCAACTTACATCTCATCTGCTGCAATACCTTCACACTTCATTCTTTCATGACCGCCACCCTGAACCTTGTCTCATCAGATCGTTTTCACCTCCACAAAATCATTTGGTCCATTTCGTGTCGTAGATGTGGGATTCATTAAGGCCCTCCTAGGATGGGTCACTTCTTGTCGACATCAGCTCATTATCCAAGAAGTTGACTTAGGAACAACCCTTTCAGTACTCTGAAGCTTGTATGCTTCAATGGCAAGTTTCTCACTTCAGGCGATAGGTTTACATCAATGGCCTTCGACCAGAAGACTTTGCGTGGTGTTTGACATCAACTCATGTATTCGCACCACATGAATTGTACTACCGTACCTTGAGGGTCATCATCATTATCGGTGATTCCTCTCGCACCTGTTAACAACTTATATCATTGGCTGGTGATCAGGCGATGTCTTTCCATGTTCAACATCAGAACATCCTTTCACATGGATCGACTTGTACTTTGGGCGAAGATTGAACGAGTTTGAAGAACCCGAATCTAGTTTCATCCATCTGGGCTGTGATATATTCAGGAAAATAAAGACATCAAATGTACATCATAGCTGTATAGATGATCATCCAAGCTAAGGGATGATGGCTCTACCAGAATCATTAGTCTGCCACACAGACGGTTGTCTGTCTTTTGTACATGAAAATGAGTTTATAAATATGAGCATGGGAATGCCCACCTCAACTAGATCCAGTTCGAAAAACCTTGGATCCTCATGATAAAGCATTTCACCCTACATCAGAAGATTTACAACCTCATGCTTTAGAGGGCAACTGTTATAGACATATTTGGGCACTACAACCCCAATCTCATATGTCCATAAACCAAGGGCTTCTAAGCCCCTAAAAGTGTTGTTACATACCCTAAAGGAACAAGGTCAGCTGATTACATCATCTCCCAGAAGTTCTCCCTGAAAAACTACTCAAAACTAGTCAAAATTGGACCATCTCACCTGCTCCATGGTCAGGGTGCGATGCATCTCACCTAATGCACATGGGGGTGCGATGCATAATGAAAATCCATTCTATAGGGTGTGATGGGTGAGAGTAGACAAATGGCAGAGACAGTTTGCAAGGTGGATGATCATGGAATCTTCCAGAAGCTTCTCCTGTGACACTTTCCTCTCTGAATTCACCCAGGGATATGTAAGAGATCATGAAATCTCTAAGTGGAACCAAGAACTCTCAGAGAAATGACACTAATCAAAAACCCAGAAGCTAACTCACCCACCTACAAATATCTATATATGGATCCCTCATCCTAGAGATCCAAAGGCTAGAATTTTATATCTTGTAAGGAAGTGTTGTTGGTTTCTCTGTGGAACATCATAGTGTTGGGTGATCTAGATTTTCATGAGGTGAAGAGGGCTTTCATGCTGGGAGGATGGCACTAGATCAGATCAATGGGTTGTAATCTTCTCTTCTACTACTTCTATCAATAAATCTATTTGATTTTTCCTCCATATTCTTGTATATCTCTGGATCTTGTATTGATATATGAATTTGTATGGTTAATATATATATGATCCTATATTGTTTATGGTTGTAGATTTCTATGCTTTGATGGTATTATGTTGCTTTGACTCTACAGGTGTTCTTTGAAGTGGGATAAGTGAGGAAGGAGTGGCAAAGATCTGTCAAAGGGGAGAGGAAACAAGCAAGGAGCCAAGTGAAAGACTGAGGTTGGTACTCTCTACATCTCTCTCACCTATTTCTCATAAAGGAAAACACAAGTGACTTTAGTTTGTTTGTTTCTAAGATAGCTACCCATCTTAGTGGGACTAGCAGCTCTGAATGGACACTAGTTTTCTCGATAACAGGAGGCCCCAGTACAAATCTCCTCCCACTCTTTTGCCTCCACCACTTGCTCAACCACAACCATTGCCTCCTGCTCCACCAAGACACCCCAAATACTTGCTCAACCAAACCTGAACCCCAATAACAGACATGCCCAACAGGTATATAGTGGAGAAACATCATGTTCGACCTATGCTGTGGAAATTCAAGAGATTAACCTACGATTTGGCAAGGTTCTCCCAGATATCCAACCTCCTCCTCAGGAGGATGAGGAAGAAAAACAGGAAAGTGAACCAAAAGGCATTCCACCCTTTCCTGAGAGACTCACTAGAACCACACAACCGACTCGAGAAGAAGCTGAACTTATAGGAGAATTGAAATAGTTATGTGTAAAGATACCACTTCTTCAAGCCATAAAGGATGTGCCTATATACAACAATATGGTTCAGGAGAAGTGCTTTAGGCACCTAGATAGGCACAAGAGAGGTGCTCCAACTATCAATGTCATAGGACAATTGTCTGACCTGATGTTGGGGCAGGTAATCTGTTTGAAATATCTAGAACCTAGGAGTTCTATAGTCGATGTCCACATCAATGGCACCGTAATTCCCCATAACCTGATTGATCTAGGGGCTGCCATTAATGTGATGACCAAGGACACTATGCTCAAGCTCAACCTTCAGGGTTCCCTGAGAAATACCACAATAGTACTGTAGTTAACAGGCCGCTCCACCGTGACCCCTGAGGGGATTGTGGAAGATGTAATGGTCTCTATTGATTCCTGGGAGTACCCTGTTGATTTCCTGGTTCTCCGACCAAAGGAAAGCTCGTTGGGTATCCTCTCATCCTGGGAAGACCTTGGTTGGCTACTGCAGATGCCTACATCAATTGTCGATCTGGGAACATGAAAATCAAGAATGGGCATATGTCCAAGCAGCTAGTCCTATATCCTCCTGCCCAACCTCTGTTAGAACATGATTTACCTCTCTGGTTGGAGGATGAAGATGAGGATGAAGTCTATTCCACACCATTGTGTATAGTAGAGGCTACCATTGGGGGCCCACAAACTGAGGATGATCTTATTGAAAACTTGATTCAGAATCCACCCCCAGTGTGTTGCCATTAGAAGAGTTGGTGGAAGAAACCCCAGGCAATCCTGTAGTTGATCTCTATGTGGCTGATTTGACCTCTCTCTAAGTTAAGAATGTGGAACTCAGCCCAGAAAGAACCTTGAAGATCAACTCATCCCTATCCACCTCTCAGGAGAAAGAACTGTGTAGCTTATTGGAAGACCACTTGGATGCTTTTGCTTGGAGCTATAAGGAGATGAAGGGAATCTACCCTTCAGTCTGTACTCATCACATTTACATTAAAGAATATTGTAAACCAGTTAGGCAGCCTCAAAGGGGGATGAATCCAGCCCTTAAGGACATTGTCAAAGAAGAACTGCAAAAGTTGTTGGGTGCAAGATTCATCTACCCCATCTCTGATAGCGAATGGGTCTCTCCATTGGTGCTAGTGCCAAAGAAAATTGGAAAGTGGAGAATTTGTGTAGATTATCGGGAACTAAACAAGGCCACCAAGAATGACCATTTCCCTTTGCCTTTCATAAATCAAGTGTTAGATGACCTGGAAGGGAAGAAGTTATTCTCCTTCCTAGATGGGTTTAGCGGGTACAACTAGATCCAAATCAGCCCGAAAGAGCAAGATAAGACTGCTTTCACTTGTCCTTGGGGTCCTTTTGCATACCGACTCCTTCCTTTTGGGTTGTGAAATGCTCCCGCCACTTTCCAAAGAGCAGTACTGAGCATATTTGCTGAACTGGTTCATGACTCAGTGGAAATCTATATGAATGACTTTACCCCTTATGGTTCTAACTTCTAGGAAGTTTTGAATAACATGGGAAAAGTTTTAGCCAAGTGTATTGAAATGAACCTGTCCCTCAATCCTGAAAAATGCGAATTCCTGATGACTGAAGGCACTGTGCTAGGTCATACAATTTCTCAGCAAGGATTACAGGTGGATCCCAATAAAATTGCAATCATCCAAAGGGTCCCACCTTCTCAAAAGGTAAGAGATGTTCGGAGTTTCCTAGGCTTAGCAGGGTATTATAGAAGATTCATTAAGGATTTTAGTAAGCTAGCCTCAACATTGTTTGGTCTTTTGGGAAAAGATGTTGAGTTCATATGGACTGACAACTATCAGGAGGCTCTGGATACCTTGAAAGGTAAACTGGTAACTGCCCCAATTTTGAGAGGCCCAAACTGGGCCCTGCCTTTCCATATTCACACAGATGCCTCGAACAAAGCAATAGGAACACCCTTAGGGCAAGTTGATGAGAAGCTACCTTATGCCATATATTTTGTCAGTAAAAACTTGTCCAAGGCAGAATTAAACTACACTGTAACTGAAAAGGAGCTCCTAGCTGTAGTCCATTCCCTAAATAAGTTCAGACACTACATCACCAGCTATCAAACATTCGTACACACCAATCATGCTACAACTAGGTATTTGATGAATAAACCAGATGTAAATGTTCGTATTATTAAATGTTGTTGTTGATTTTCTATCTAGATTAGATCTTCCTGAAGTTGAAGAAGGAATGGTGGATGATCAAATCCCAGATGAACATCTATTTGCTATTTCAGTACTCTCTCCATGGTTTGCTGATACAACAAATTGCTTGCTTTCAGCACAGTTTCTTCCACACCTATCCTCAAAAGAGAAGAGCAAGATTGTGAGGAAAAGTGCCCATTCACCTGGATTGGGGGCAATCTTTTTAAACTTGGCCCAAATCAGATTTTGAGGCGATGTGTCAGAGAGGAGGAAGTTTTTGACATTCTCCTAACCTGTCATGATGAGCCCTATGGGGGCCATTTTGTAGCAAAAAGGATTGCCTTCAAAATTCTGCAAGCAAGTTACTATTGGCCCACTCTTCATCAAGATTTCAGAAGATATATCAACCAATGGGACTGGTGTCAAAGGATGGGGAAACCTACTCCAAGGGATGATATGCTCCTGCAACCTCAAGTGACTTTCGAGCCATTTGAGAAGTGGGGCATGGACTTTGTGGGTCCTATCAACCCTCCTTCAAAACAGAAATCTTACATCATTGTGTGTACTAATTACCTGACAAAATGGGCAGAAACAAAGGTGATCAAGGCAGCAACAGAAGAAAAAGTAGCTGAGTTTTTGAGGGAGAATATCTTCTACAAGTTTGGCTATCCAAGAGAATTAGTCACAGATCAAGGAAGTCAGTTTACATCCAATCTGATTGAGGACCTACTCACACATCACAAAATTAAGCACATGACTTCGACCCCTTATCATCCATAAGCAAATGGATAGGTGGAAGTCACTAACAGAGCTTTGGAAGGGATTTTGACCAAGGTAGTGAGCAACAATAGAAAAGATTAGGCAGATCGATTTGTTGAGGCCACCTAGGCCTATAACACCACATGGAAAACCACCACAGGGTTCACACCCTATGAGCTGGTCTATGGGAAGAAGACTCTGCTATCAATAGAATTTGAATATAACACATTAAGGATGGCAGCTGAGCTGGACCTAGATCTTAGCCATGCACAAAAGGAAAGGTTACTTCAGCTAAATGGATTGGATGAGCAGAGATTGCAGGCCCTTCTCCACTCAGAGGTAGTCCAACTTCAAAGAAAAATATGGCATGACAGACACCTCAAGGAAAAACAATTCCAGGAAGGAGATTGGGTGCTACTGTATGATTCAAGATATAAATATTTCAAGGGAATACTAAGGACAAGATGGTTGGGACCATACAAAGTAGAAAAATGCAATGAAAATGGTTCAGTCCTGATCCAGACCATCGACAAAGAAGCCATCCCCATGCTCATCAATGGGCATAGGCTGAAGATCTACAGGAAGCCCCTTTCCAAGCAAGAATTCATTGAGAATATAAGTAAAACAATGTTGGTAGTGGAGCAGGTCTCTGCCTCAATCCACCCACACCGCTAAAAAAAAAAACTCCTGGGTGAAAACTTCTTAGAGATGCCAGGGAGGGTAGTGAGGGTGAAAACCTCCTGGGGGTGCCCAACTATCCCATAAAAAAAAAAAAAAAAAAAAAAAAAAAAAAAAAAAAAAAAAAAAAAAAAAAAAAAAAAAAAAAACTCTTTTGAATGCATTGCAGATTGCAGGAGGGTCACACAAGAAAAAAGGACATGGCCAGGCTGAATACACCCTTGATAGCTCATTTCTCCATTTCCATTTCCTTTCCCTAGACCTTAGTCTTGCTTTT
Organism: Pinus taeda; assembly: GCA_000404065.3. Classification (NCBI taxonomy): domain Eukaryota; kingdom Viridiplantae; phylum Streptophyta; class Pinopsida; order Pinales; family Pinaceae; genus Pinus; species Pinus taeda. The sequence continues at coordinate 55,043 of APFE031430329.1, read as the reverse complement.
TCTCGAAAATTTTCATCCTACAGGAGACTCTGTGCATTCTACAGGAGGCTCCTGTAGGAACCACAAAGAGCTCAAAATCAAGTTCATGAAAGCTTTCGAGGGCTAGGAATTTGTCCAGAAGGCCTGTGGATCTCCCTGCCACCATTCATCCTCCTAACTCTCCATTCCATCCCTACACCACCACATTTCCACTCCTTTTTCCTTCCCTGCACAGAAAACACAAAAATTTTGTTTCTTTCGTTTAAAAAAAAAATGATGAATAAAACAACAACATTCTTCACTTGTTTCTTACCTGATGTATTCTAGCTATTTTTCCTTTCCTTCAGCACCTTCCTCAACTGTCTCTTCAGTCCCTGCTCAAGCATGAGCTAGAAATTTTAGAGGGAGAAGTAGCTATAGGAAATCCTGCAAGATTCTTGTAACAGTTGATCCCTTTGAAAAAACAAGATCCAGAGGTAGGGTCAGTGCAACCAAGATGTATGCAAAGTGCAAGGAGTGGTGCTTGATCAAAAATCATCAACATAAGCCACCAGTTCAGAGGCCATGAGCACCAGCAGTAGTAGCAATAAAAAACAAAGTGCCAAAGTTTGAGCATGCAGAGCATGGTAGCAATTAACAAGTAAGTGGCTAAACACGTTCCTCTATTGCATGAATATTATTTAGGAAATGCATTAATCATTGAGATGGTCGCGATTAAGTGAAATTGGTGGCCAGCTAAGTAGCCACCCTCGTTCAGTTCAAACCACCCTCATTGAGTTCAAGCAAGCATCGTCCAATTCAAATCGCAGTTTAGAAGGTGAGTCAGCACGTGTGGTCCGTCAACTCGGGAAGAAAAACTCAAAACCAATAGTGGTGGTGGCATATAAGAGGAATGATGGAAGTGATGGCCAGCAGGTGACATGAAATACCATAATGGCACTGGAGTCGGACCAATGGTCCGGATGGGGATAACGTACCCTTCCTGCCACCTCACCACCTCACCTCGTTACCACAGATCACGCCATCAGCTTAAGTACACTATGGTAGAAGCCTTCACCACCTTTTGTTTTCATTGGCATCGACGAGTTCTTAGCTACAACAACTCACCTACCACCTTTAGAACATTGAAATAGTCGCTCTCTGCCCTTTTTCAAAACCCTCTCGCTTATTGGGCTCTACAGGAGCATTATCGCATTCTACAGGAGCAGAAACACAGTCTGCAGGAGCCTTTATATAGGAAGGCCAGAGAGTAGCTCTACAGAGCGAAAATTCAAAATTTTTTCCAAATTCAAGCTCGAAAAGAGGTAGGCTCAGAAACATACTCTGCATGTGATATATCTACACAAGGTGGTGGGATTAGAAGCAAAGTACTGGGTTGAAAAAGGAAGGGAAAGTGAACACAAAAGTTTGCCTATGTTTTTCTGAATTCTATACAGTCTCTCCATTTTACCTCTGCACTAAAAGTCCGTCTTTTTCTCCCCCTTATTCTCCTATAAAAAGGAGATGCAACCATAGAAAATAAAACCTGTGAAAAAAACAAATTTGCATTGGGAGGTCTGTTTACTCTATGAGAAAGAAAAACACTATTTTATATACTCTCTGTTCTGTCAAAATATTGATTTCTTCCAAAAGCCCGAGAAGTAAATTCAGGTTGAGAATAGGGTTTGAAGGGAGGGAAAATTGCAAATTGATGTTGTGAAAAAAGAAGGACACGAAAAATTCCCTCTCTGGTTCCAGAAAGACAAACCTCAGCTATTCATCTGTTTCCAGTTTTGAAAGTTGTTGCCTTCCTCCTCACCTGAGAATTTCCAGCAGTCACTAAACATCATGATGGGGGGTTTTATGAGAAAGGAGCCTTTGAACTCCAACAAATTGCATGAACACCTAGAAGTGGTAGCCCTCTTTACCAGGGCAAATTGGATGCCTTTCTTTGAGAGAATTCATGGGTATGATGAGGAAGTGACAAAGGAATTTTTAATGTCCTTAAGACCCCATTCAAAAACCCATGCCACATTCAGTTTCAGGGGTCTGACCATAGATATTACACCAGAATTTATTAGCAGAATCATAGGACTTCCACTTGGGATCCCCTGGAGCAAAGAAAAAAAAACCTCTAGGACAGGTTGCTAAAAAGACATTTTTCCAGCCTGATGAACATCCTGTAGAGGATAAGAATGGGATCAGATGGACAAGTATACCTCATCCATGGGGTGAGGTCAGCTACCAGATCATGAAATATATTTCTTGTGAAGGAAGATACAGTATAGTCTATGGTTATCACTTCAAATTATTGCATGAATTAAAATATGGAATGGACCTACTTGCATCTAGAAAACTCAAACTTCCATATTTTCTCTTCCAGTCTTTGATAGAGTGTGGAGCCAAATTGAATGTGGGGGTTCCAGACCAGCTGGCTCACCATGGGCTCATTAAATTACTGGTAGAGGATGCCCTCCACACATACACCATCCCTATATCCTATGAAATTTTCAGGAACATGTCTAGAGAAGATGACATAAAAACTCTCACTGATGACCTTAGCCCATCTGGCAGTGAAGAGGAGGAGAAGAAAGAGGAAATTGAGAAGGAAATCCATGAGGAAGCACAAAATATTCAAGTAGAAGAGGAAGAAGAGGAAAAACAGAGAGAAGAGGAGAAACATGACACAACCATAGTTGAACCTAAAGCAAAGAAGAAAACAGCGTCAAAAGCAGAGAAGAGGAAGAGGACAAAAGATGAGAAGAAGAATACCAAGAAAACTCAGAAAAAGACTGCCACAGGAAAGGTAGAAACTCAACAAGAAAAGGAGAAAACACCACCAGAGACAACAAAAACAAAAATAGAAATAGCAGACATAGGAAAAACTACAGAGGATGAAGAAGAAAAATAGTGTGAAGAAGTGTCCCCTGAGACACTAGCAAGGGAAGTGGCAGCTATTCTTGCTGCACTAAGCACTCCAGCTAAGAAAAAGGGGAAAAGAAAAAGATAGACATTGATGTATTTCAATTCTCGGAGGAGCACCAGAATCAAGGTGGGAAAGCCCCAACCACCTTTGAAAGAACCCATTATCATTGAGGATGCACCTACTGTGATAGAGGAGGAATATCCCTCCAAAATCTCCATCACCTACGAGAGAGGGAGTCCTAAGACCTCCACTTGGGAGGAAAGGATCAAATTAATGGACTCTAAAGCAGTCCTACAGGAGGCACAAACCTCTCTACAGGAGACACTGGCCAAGCTCAAAGAAACTGAAAAACTGGAAAGGAAGGCAAAGGAATAGTCCCAAGAGGAAGGTAAGGCAAAAGAAATACCAGAGCCTGGACCTCAGCCTAACTTAGGCTCCTATCACAATCTTCTGGAGGGTGGGAAGATCATCCCACAAAAATTCGTAGTGCCTCTTTTCTTCGAACTAGAAAAGGAAAGAGTCAGGACCCACACCTAGATGCATATTGCAAAATCTAAAGGAGTCGAAGATATAGGGAACATGGAAAACAAGTTGAGAGAGATGAGCAGAGAATTGAGCATGTTAAGGCACACAGAGAGCATTAGAAGAGCTTAACTGCAGGAAGAAAATGAACTGTTGAAAAAGCAGCTACAAGAAAGGGAACCTCAAGGAGGGAATAAGCTGTCAATCTTGGAAGGACAACAACAAAAAGAGGGACCCTAGGTAGATAGTGAGGCAGTAGAGAAAAATCAACAAGAAGAAGAACCACAGACAGATAATGAGACACTGATGAAATAGCAACAAGAAAGAGAATCCCAGGTAGAAACTGAAGTGCTGATTTTGAAAAGGAAGCTGCAGGAAAAGGAAGCCCAATTAGCCTACATGGCCAGCTAGGCAATGGAGGCATTGCAGTGCAAACAACCAACTAAATCATATGCATTATATCTCAGAGATCAATGGCTCCAATTCCAAATTAAGACACTGGCCCAGAGGGGCACAATACCATTTCAAGATTATGGCCAATTTATGCACTTATGTGATCATAGTTCAGCTGAGGATAAAGCAAAGCTAGCAGGATTTTACCTACACAACATGGCACTTCCTGACATGAATTTATGGGATCGAAATGTTGCATTGGGAGACTTACAGCTAATGGCTATCGCTTCTTGGATGAGCCATGAAGAAAAGAGGGCAGTGGAAATTCAGAAAATAATGGCAAAAGAGCTAAGTGAGCCCTGATGATAAGGGTAGAACCAATAGAACCCTTGGCTCTCATCTATGTCCACCAACACCTTGTAGCCAATCCTCAATTTCTCCTTGACTATGTTGACAAGCAAGCACAATCTATTGCTCATTTCGAAGATATGGAGAGTTTGTTTGGCGATGTCTGCCTTCATGCCTGCATGAGAAGGTGGAATACATTGTCGCATAGTCTAAGGATCAGGGAATATCACTCCCCAAACAGAATGAGGGAAGCCATGAGGAGAGTGCCCCTATATAAACACTCAATGCAAAACTTGAAAGCCAACTGGATTGGTCTTAAATTTAGTCCTCCACTGCTGCTAGAACTATTCGAAGGAGTTAAGGAGGAGGAAGAACATAAACAATGGGAAGAAGTGGACAGGAAAGTAGGTTTACATGATAGGGAGGAAGACATCACATCAAAGGCTTGGGATGTCAGGGAAGCTGTCAGAGCTATTAGAGATGAAGAGCTATATTAGTTGTTCAAAGGATGAACAACCCATTCAACAAGGGGTTGATGATGATCCCCAGAAATGGGTAACTATATGTGCTCATTCTACATCTTATTTTGATTTAATCCACCATTCTCATTATTTTGTTGCATGTTTTTGAATATATTTATGCTAATAGAGTGAATTGGGTTAGTCACTTTGCCATGTAGTCTAATGAGTGTTTATTGTAGATTTTTTTGGATAATTTTAGACAAAGACAAGGAATTTATGAGCACATGGCAGCCAAAACTCGAGGAAAATAGAGAAGAGGACTTGTAGGAGGGGTGTATCCTTCATTAATGACCCTTTTCCTCAAATCCTCCATCAGCATCTCGGAGTACAAAGGCCCACATTGATGATTTCAAGGGGCAGCCGAGCAAGTCAAGTAGGACTGCTGTTATCTTCAGTTCTAGGAAGCCGAGTTCCTTTATTTTAGGAGAATTGTTGGGAGTCCCCATTTATATAAATAAGAAGGCTTTGAGCTTCAATAGGTTAGCTAGTTCTTAGTATATTCTCGCACTTTTGTGCAGCTTTGTGCTCAGCTCATTTTCGAGCTCTTTTTGAGAATAGTTTATGTGATGTAACTACTATTTTTTATAATGAAGATGAAACAGGTTTTGAGCTAGCACTGATCTCTTTTGGAGGGCTGAAGCTCTTGGCTTAGGGCCCAACCCAAGCTTCCCAACACCTCCTTTGTGTACTTATATGTTTTTGTTTCCATTCTTGAGTTAATTTCTGTTGCATATACTCATTTTACTTCATTAGATTAGGTTGCTTTTGATGGTCAGAATAGCTATTTTTGTTTCAAGTTGCTTAAGTAAGTTGCTATAATGATAGAAAAAGATCCAAAAATTCCAACAACAGGTCTTGATCTCCTTTCTCCCTTCTTGGGACTATGATTTGAGGTCAAGGCATTACTGTTGCCACCAAAAACTCAATTTTTGCTCTTTCATGCAACTGCTAGTGTGATAACTTGAGTTGGAAAAGTTGATAGTAGCTTAGATTCATGTGCTTATATAATCTCCTATTCATTTAACATAGTTCTCTCGCATGCTTTTCTGTTCATAAGGTACTGTTAAGCATTTTCTGGTTTTAGGTTAGAAATTAGGTTAAGCTAGACAAAACTCTGTTTTTAGTTCTTTCTTTGGTTGGTTTTGATAAGTAAATGTGTAGATCTCTTGCAAGACATCCTAGCTCATAATTCCTCCATAAAACAATGAACACCATCTCACTTCTCATAGATCCCCCAACTTATTCACCATATTTCGCCAATCTGCCCTAATTTCTGCGTTGTTTTTCCATAAAGCTACTTTCTTGCCATTTGAACAAATCCAACCATCTCCTTCATCCCTGATCTTCCTTGATATGTTCTATACCCCTCAACACCTTCATTTAGCCTTCATTTTCCCTTTCCCATAATTTTTCCACCTTCAAACCTCCAAAAACCACTTTCGGCCTCCTCCTGTAGATCCTCCTATAGAACCTCTTGTAGATCCCCTGCAGCGTCCTGCATAATTTCCCGTGAGTGATTTTTCGAAGTCTGATCACAATGGAAGTCTTCAGAAGGGTACTAGGGGTTTTTTAGGACCTCTCCACACTTTCCTCACCTTCTATAAAAGCCAAATCCATCTTCCTTTGCCACCAAACCTCTGCACAGTCACAACCAGTCAAATCACAAGAATAATAATTCCACATAAAAATACTCAAAAGTACAAAAAGATGATTTCTTCTCATTTCTCTTCAGAAGTAGCTTGAATAAATGCAATTTACCTTTTCAGTAGTTAATGGCACTCACTTCATTAGTTTCCATCTCTTTTCTTGCAAAAATAGGGTTAGTGGGTAAACTAGTGTTTGCTACAGTTTGCATTCCATTCCTGTTTTCCTTCTCTTTCTGCAAGTAGAATATCCCCTGTAGAGTTAGCTTTCTTCCATCATAGTAAAAGCTTCTTCTGAGAACTCATAGAAGTTGGCTTAATCTCCCAGCGAACTTGCGCCAGCTGATCAAGTGATAGCCTACAGTAAGAGCTAGTACTTGTGCTACAACACCATCGCTTCCAAGTTTGTTACGAACTACCGGGTTGATAAAAGTAAAGAAGGAAGCCTCACGAGTTGCAACATTATTAATGCAATACTGGAATCCACCAAGTGGCAGTGGCAATGTCATGGGAAATAGTATAGGATGCAACAGTGCAAGGGATGTGAGGTAGCAGGCCAAGCATCAGAACAGGTATCGGTGTGGAGGATCAATGTGATGTTTTCATGGTGAAGCATTACTAGAGCATATTCCTCACTAAGAGGGAGTGTTTATTTTTGGTAGCATCAGATATTCTCTAGCGATGAAAATTGGTGGAGAGGCTAAGGCACACGAGATATCCAAAACCCAGAAATAATTTGGGGAAATTCCACCCAGATAGAGAGATATCAAAATAATTAATATTTTTAATGGGGTTCCTAAGTCTAAACTTAGGAAAATTAAAATATGAATGTGTATTAATATAATATGGGTGAGAAATTTCTAAATAACAAGGATCAAGCCAGATGTAATCTTAGCTGTTGATTAGGGACTTAATCTCAGTCGTTGATTTGTTAATGTGAAAAGTATAAGAGGAGGCTTGAGGGTTAATTGGAGACACACCAAGTTGATCTGTCAATTTGATTTTTGGGGCAGGGTTTGCTGAGAAATCAAGTTAGTGATATACTGCAGCAAGAGGAAGTTCGGCAAGAGGCCAAGAATACATAACAGAGAGGCAAAAAAAGTGCCAGAGAGACAACATAGAGCCTAGGAATGTTGACGCAGAGGCCGAGGAGGCCAGCACAGAGGACGCCGAGGGACAAGAGGCTGATGCAGAGCCATAAGAGGGTGACGTTGTCCCTGAAGGGTGACATAGTTCCAAAGGATAACTTGGAGCATCTTTCACTACCAAACTAAGGGAACAATCGAAGTCACTATGGGGCTAATCATCCAATTGCTGATCAGCTGGAATATCTATTTCCTAATAGAGGTATTGTTGCTGAGGATATTCTCTGTTGGGTGAGCCATTTCTGGCACCCTAGTTGTATTCATAAATATGCATAATAATAAAACCCTCATTTGCTGCACCGGTTTTCCTGCATTGGGTTTTTCCGGGAACAATTGTCCAAAAATAATGGTGTCCCTTGTGTTGTCTTAGTTTATTTCGTTGTTGATCTGTATGTTTGTGAAAGTTGCAATTGTGTTTATTTTTATATTTATGCACATAAATAACTTGTTAATGTAAAGAACAAGTAGGAGATAATAAACCAGATATTGCATTAGGGATTTCTAATGTATTATATTAAGAAATTTTCACACTTGGCGAATGAACCAAGACTTGTATGTTGATGTGGCATCACTTACACCATCATCTGAGCCCTTACAAATGGTATACATGCATGTTCAACTTACTTGGAGACCCGTGAGGTCACTTGTGTGCCCTCACACCATTAGGAGCACCACAAGTTTATTATGGCTTCTTAGAGGGTCCAACAACATGTATTATTGATCATTCGACGTCTTGAGAGGCCTTTTATTTTGTTTATGAGCTAGTTTGGCGAGCTTGTCACCAAAAGTTAGTCATTTGCACATTATTTTATTTTAGGGGCTAATATAGGCCCAAGTAGCTAAATCGAACTCATTAGGAGTGTATAAATACAAATGATGAGAGTTCATTTCTCATCATCACTTGGTTTTGGACTTGTATCTCTCTAGAGATTTTCGCTATTCCTTCTTGATGGATGAAATTTTGGAGCATGGATGAATTTTGATGTTTGGATTATCTTTTATTATCTTGGAGCTTCTTAATTTTCAAGTTTATGGATGGTTCGATATATTTTATTACATGTAAGTACAAATTTAATGTTGTTTCTTCTTTTACTTTGTCACGTGCATTGATGATGAGATTTTCGCTATACTAGGGCCAATTGTTGCATTTATTGTGAAATTGTGGAATTATGTTTCAATGTAGCATCTCTCTCTATATATGCCATGTATGTTGAGTGATTTCTCCTTAGGATAATTCTATGATTGAATTTATCTTGACAATCCATCTTACCTTGCAAAACGAAGTGTAAAAGCTCTTAAGGTATCTCTCCTTTTCCCTAATGACAAACAAAGTTTTCCTTGAAGTCTCCTTGACCTAGAGACAAAGTCCATTCTCATATTCTTCTTGACTCGAATCTCCCCAAAGGATTAGGCATTGGTCTACCATAAGGTGATCACTTAAAGAACCATTTTTCTTCACCCATCCTTCTTCATTCAAGGTATAGCCACATTAGGGGCCATAAGGCATCACTTTCTCGACAAACCACCCATAGAAAAGCTTCGATCTCTTGGCCTCTACTGCGTTGGTGTGTCTCCTTGGTACCCTCCAAATTTGAGGAAATTCCGACAATGGGGTGGTGAGATATCCCAAGCCCTAGCCTCAAGATTTGTTTTTGCCCTAAGTTTCCCTAGGCTAGTTCGGCATAGGGATCATTTTGCACCTTTAAGTGAAAATAATTTCTTTTATCCCCTTCTCCTCCTTTTCTAGGTCAATTTCATCATTGGTTGCTAAACTCCCTCCTCTTGACCTAGCCTTGGTCCACTTGGTCCTGTGTGGTCCCATATCTCATCAAAATTAATTACTCAAAAACCACTTGGGAAACCAAGTTCCATAAGTATTTTAGGGATTGGGAAGCTCTTTTACAATTCACACTCCTTATACCTAACCCTCAAATCCTCTTCTCATTTTCCCAGAAAGCTTTGTACCTTGCTTAAGAAGCAAGCAAGTCCCATTCTTAAGCCTCCCCTAGGAAAGGGTCCCCAAGATCACTTCACATCCATCTTAGTTGATCTATCCTTCATAAGTGATTCTTTGTATATCAGGTCTCCTCCCATCGATGAAAGTCCGTAAAGAGTAGGAAGCTTTAGTGGTGGTGATAGTGGGCTTTAGCTTCATTGTTGATCTTGACTTGGCAAGTGCCTCTCTAGGACCCCCTACTGGTTTGAGCGGTAACATTTTGGCGTCGTTTTCGGGGACATGAGATGTATGTTTTGTTCCCCATACAAAACATTGACATATCATTATTAGTGACTCCTTTGGAAGATGAATCCCTAGTTCTTCATTAAGCTTTAAAGTTAATGTTTGTCAACAATCATCTATCAAGGCACTTAAATTCACCCTAGCGACTCCATTTCAATCCTAATATGCAAGATCATAGAAAATTGACTATAGTAATAGAAAGATTGATCTTGGTTCTAAATTTTCAAAAATCATTGACCAAGACATTCAAGAACTACAAAAGAATGGGAATAAATATGCATAATCTTATCAAAATGTATTGGAAGGTATGGATATGGAACTCATGCTCGAGTTTTATAGATCACAGCAAGTGAAACTCGACATAATGAGGGATTTCTATAAGGTAGATCCTAGTCACATCTTTGACCTTGCTCTCCTAACCTATGCTCTAAATATTCTGACTGACCTAATCAATGATAAATGTCATAGTCAACTGCAAAGTCCCGGGAAGGGAAATCAACTGGATGACATTGAAGAAAGCTCAAGTGTGGCTGAGGATGATGAGCAAATGTCAGTTATAGAATTGGAAGACTATGGTGATGAGAAGAGGCACACCTTCTCTGATGATGAAGAGTTGGATCCTCTAAGCCTCCAAATCACGCAAGAAATAATGGATGAATATAGTAGGTCATGCAGGCGGTTAGTAAGGGAATGCAATTCTAATGGAGTACTCTTTCGTTTGCACGAAGAATAGGTGAAGCTTCATAAGATAAAATGTGAATATACAAAAAACCCCACGAATACTCTCCTCGTATAAGCATATTACCAAAATCATGTAACAAATACCTTAGTAGTTGTTGTTCAAGAGAAGAGGGAAGAATATACGTCTTGCTTATCAACCAACCAAGACGAAGATACCCTTAAGGATCTATCTGATAAACAAGAATATGAGTCCTTGTTGGGTCCTCATGATGAACAAGATGATTTTGATAACACATGTATTGGGGATGATGAGGCTCTAGAAAGTAAATTTGAGGCTGACCTTACCTTTCTTAAGGATATCACTTTTGTTGATTCTCTTTCTGAGAAATTTAAGGAAGGTGATCCCATGAGCTCCTTGAAAGATACATTGGAGAGTATTTCCACATTGGAAAGGATAAATGGGAAATTGTTGGGACTCAATTTGATTGTGCTCCAATTTATGTTACCGACAAAGAGGATGAGGTTGAGAGTAGTTTTCCCCTTCTCCCAGGCATTACTTGCAATGAAATATTGATCGATAGCCCTGGGAAGGAGAATTATTATTTTCCCTTACATGAAGAAAGACAGTTGGAAATAATAGATTCTCCTTTTAAGGGATACCTGACCTTTGATTCTTATAATGAGGAAAGAAATAAGGCTCCTAACTACCTTCCTTATGATTCCAGGAGTATATTCAAATCACTTGAGCCTCAAGAGTTGGATTGTTAGGATCCCATTGAAATTTCACTTTCCCCATTTTCTATTTCTTTTGTTCATCATCTTGAGTCTTCATCAACTGATTCCCTCACTCCTTGTCATATGATGTCAAGTGACTGTGAGCCCTTTCCCCATCCGAGTATAGTGTTGAGGAAGAGCCCCTCATTGATTATACTTTACCTTCTTGGACAAACCCTCAAGGTTTTGATCACTCCATTACCTCACCTCTCCGATGTGAGAATCACATTGAGAAACCTATTTGTTGCACTCCTTCTTTCACTCGTCCTTCGCTCCCCTCTCATCACAACCTTATGACATATTCAAAGAATAATATTACAAGTAATGATTATGATAAGTATTTCTTGAGAGTGAACTCATTGTGTACTTAGAGGTAAATACTCACACTTCTAGATTGACCTATCCCCCTGCTCTTAGGGCTTCCTTTTAAATCAAATGGAGATCATGTTTTCATACCTCCCACCCACTGCACCCTCCATATGATTATGTCTGCATTCACTTTGAGTTTTGTTTCATGAGTAATCATACTGGCCAGCTTATGTATAGTGATATCATGATATGTTGGTTGCATTAGCTTTACGATTACACTTAGTATTTCCCTTACTATATGCATGTTATGATAAGATATATTGCATGCTTATTTTTGCATTAAAACTAATGTCATATGATATTTATCATGATAGATTAGCTGCACTTAGATTTAAAAATTGCATTTGAAAGTTTATTTCTATGAGTCAATTTTATGGGTCTAATGCAAGCATGTGCAATCATGAGATACCACGAAAGCATGCTTCCCCATTTTTTTTCCATCTATTATATGCATAGGTAATAGGTCTATGGTAATCGAGATTGTTGGAGTTCTTGTGAACTCCCATTCGAGTAGCTCCATCCACTTCTTCAAGAGATCACATCCCAATTGGAGCTAGATGTTACCCATCATTTTGTGGGTGATATCCCTGGGAGAATTTTTTTCTCCAAGATGGTGCTCAACCAACAGCCATCATCCCCTTTCATCCACAACCCAGCTCATTGTGCCATTTCTTCACCACCTGATCCATCCATGTGGTCCCTCACCATCTGTCATGATTGTATGTTTGAAGGTGGCCTCTCGAACCTAAAGGTATGCCTTGTCATTTGGTAATCAATATTTTACTTTTCTTATCATGGAAACTTCTAGGCACGGATTAATGGGGGGATTCGACGGAAAGAGTGGGTTAGGTCTATATGCTTGTCCTCTAGACCTATTTTGGATGTTAACCTTGGGCCCTGGTCCTATGGGATCTCTTTTAATGTCGCTTGGGCTTTAGGGATGGTACTATGTGGGAAACCTTGATTTTGGTTACATGGTACCACTCCCTCATCCATATATATCACTCCCCTTCCACTTATTATAAGCCCATTCATCATTTTTCCCACCTGGATCCACATTCTTCCATTGGGTCCACATAGGGCTAGCCTTCCCCTTGTTGAAGTAAATGTAACTAGGCTTGATCTTCATAAAAGTACTTTTGATATTTGTATTTATTCAAGAAAATAAATATCATTTTTATAATATATGTCAATGAGTTTCTTTCTCATTGAAGTGGGTCTAGCACATGTTAAAGTGCTATAGGTAAATCAAAAGGTCAAAATAATTATGTTAAATACCTTAAGGGTATGTTACATTATGTATAAGAGTCAAAGAAGTAACCTCCGATAAAAGTCAATTCATCCCCTAGCAATACACCATCAAAAGAAGCAATGTCACCATTAAAAGCACCTATCACAACAAAGGAAGACAAGTCAGCCTTAAAGCAGTAATTCAGTGTACAAGTCGGCATAAAGGAGGGACAATCCTTTATATATAGAGGTTGTCGACTACTCTAAAGAAAATGCACTCATATCTATGAAATCAACGAGAAATGGAGGCAATAAAGGGTGAATGAAGGATGAAGAAAGGATCTCCAAGAGAAGTGAAGAAGAAGGGTACACAACTGAGCTTAAGAAAACCATTTCTAGGGTAAGTTACAACCACCTATGCGAGAAAAGGAGGGTTTTATCTGCAGTTATAACATAAGAAAGTCACAGCTGATATATCTCACTATTTGGGGCTAGTAAACTAGGCCTATAAGGCCTCCCAATCAAGTGAAGAAGAAGGGCACTCAAGCAAAGGATAAAAGAGCCTACAACATCAAGTAAACCACCACACATGCAAAAAATTACGGTTGCAAGATAGCCATACCAAGTCTATACCTACACCTCAAGGACGGAGCTCATTTGGTCAAGAGGAAGGAATGGATCATCATAAAGAAGGAGTTTCATCATAGACCAAGGATAAGTGCCTCTTTTAGAGAAAGTGCAACAAGCTCTACCAACAGTTGAAATATGAAAAAAGTGTCGGAAGAAGGAGGACGAAGTTCTAGGAAACAAAGTGCCAAAAGAAGAAAGTGTCGGGGAACACAGTGCATAAAGGATGGAATTGACTTGTGCTTGGAGGATATTCTTGTCAAGGGTCTAGGGTTTGGCATTGATGAATAAGAAGCTTCAATAAGAGAAATTTACTGAAGGGTTTTCCTCTCAAGAGAAGAGAGGTTTTGGCCCTAACAAAGAGCCAATATTTTGTGTTCTTGTTCTTATGTTTTTGGTAGTAGTTTGATGAAGTACACACACATGCATTAATAAGAAGAGAATATTAAGCTAACAAGAAAAGTAAAAAGACTCCAAAAGTTGTTATCAATTCAAGAAGAATCACACTACACCTAACTATCCTAGATTCTTCAACATGGTATCAGAGCTAAGGTGACACATCAAGGAAATCGTATCTCAGGAACAATCATCAAGGAAGGACATCTACAAGATTGAAGCATGAAGCCAAGAAGTCTCAATCAATTCAAGGACAATAATGTATATAATCCATCATTCATCAAGGAACTCTACAAAGAAAGAAGAAGAGCCTTACATAAACGCACCTACAAAGAAGAGTAGATCAAGAAGGGACCTACAACTCAAGCCAAGCCATCAATCAAGTCTACTTGAAGTAAGTCCACTTGGAGGAGGAAACTTGAAGAACATCAAGGTCCTAGAAAGGCAAGCCATCAAGTTTTCAAGGAGAAAGAAAATCCACTACATCTAAAATTCTATCAAGAAAGCATATGTCCCCTTATGAATACATCAATGTCTTTTTGCAAGGAAAGCAACAAATTGGTAGGTACCAAAAACTTTCTTGCATGGAAGAAGAGGACTAGTTTACTTCTCAAGGAGAATGAACTCCTAGAACACATCAAAGGGAATGCTAATATTACTACTAAGGAAAAAACTCAAGCCTTAGCCAAGTAGAATAAGGATGAGACAAGAGCTCAAAGAATTCTAATAGAATCCATCAAAGACTCTCTCATACCTTATGTCCCCAAATTTGAGACATCAAAAGAAATTTAAGATAAGCTAGTAGAGCTATTCTCCGTATCCACAACCAAAGAAGTGATATATCTAAGGAATGAGTTGTACAAGATGAAGATATCAAAGGAAGGAACAACACTCTACTTCATGAAGATCTCTAAGATGAGAGAAAAACTTCAAGAGCTTGGGGAAGTAATGTCTGATAGAGAAATGACAACTATAGTACTCAATGTTCTACCTAAGGATTGGAGAATATATGCCAAGAAATAAGCAACTACACTCAATGAAATATGGTCTCTATGCAAAATAGAGGAAACAAGACTCAAAGCAAAGGAAGATGTGGGATCAAAAGAGTAAGCATTTTCTACCATGGCCAAGAGAAAGGGAAAGTTTGGCAAATTTGGTCCACAAAGAAAAAACAACAAAGACATGTCCAAAATCCAATGCTATGGATGCCAAGAATATGGACACTACAAAAGGAATTGTCCTAAGCTTAAGAAGGAAAACAACAACAAAATAAAGAGGGAAGAAACTCACATGACTCAAGAGGGGAAAGAAGAAGAAAATAAGAAAAAGAAGGAAGATCCACCAGATCTCTACTATGACTAAGTCAAACTCTTTACTTCAAATCTTCTTTCAAGGTTTTGAGTAGGATAGGAGCATGTAGAAATAAAATGAAATTGCATGCTAGAAAACATCTTCTAGAAGCTAGAAGCATGTAGTACATAGAGTTCTAGATACTCATGAAGAAATAGAATTTATAATAAGAAAAAAAATGCATGGTTAGAAATATCTTCTAGAATATAGGAGCATGTTAGTTATAGGTCAAGATATTCACGTAGAAGGATCATACCTAGTATAGGACCTCATCCATGATGAAATAAAATTGATCATAACTAAGAATCTTAGAATACCTCCATCATTAAAGGAAGAGAAACATTTGCAAGAAAATGGTCTTTAAGATCCTATGATGGAATATTCAAAATAAGGTTCATAAACCAAAGCAAATGTCTCATTGGGAACCCAATTGACAGGGTTCAACAAAAGGATGATATGTAGGCAAGCTAAGATGAAGCATCAAGATGAAGTATGTATGCATCACAGTTTAGTCATGTTATCATTTGTATATTATTGAGTCATGGGAATAGTTTTATAACGTGATCAAGTATGAAAGAATATCTTTCACCAAGGACATGCTTGAAGGCATGTGCTACAATGCAATGAAGGTCAACCAAAAGAATATTCTCACATAAGGAGTATAAGATTGTTGACTAAGAAGCAAGAAGATATTTTGACTATTCCAGGAAGAAAGCAATGAAGAAGTCCTCTCGAGGAGCATAATATGGTTGACAAATTCATCCAAAGAGAAGCAAATGGAGAAAGAGATAAGGCATGTGAAAAACACCATGATCACCGAGAATCACTATTTGAAAAGATACTTTGAAGATATCTCCCGCAAGAAGGCATGACAACTCTGACAAAGTGTTGTAGAGGCTACAAACACCCTCCAAAATTTTTCCTTAGCCTGTTTTGGAACCTCCCTACCAACCTTGCACAACACCTTGTCTTGCTTTGTCAAGTACATAAGATTCAATGTTTTTTTTGCACAAAGGCTGCATGTCGATCATAGCTCGATGCATTCGCTTCACAGGCTAATCACTCGGACTTGGTCCAGCTACAGGCTGAGAAGCTCGCCTAAGAAATTGTGCAATTCTGGATGGCAACAAGCCTTCCCTCCAGAAATTGTGCAATCTTGACTGGCAGCCTGCTGGGCTCCAGAATTGCGAAATTCTGCCAGTCAACACTCCCAGCATGAATTGCACAATTTTCCCTAGTAGGGTGGATCAACCTAGAATTTGCGCAAATATGGGTAGCAGTCAGCTGCTCTGCCTAGAAATTGTGCAAATATCCTCGGCAGTCAGCCTAGTGCCCAGCCAGAAAGGTGCATATCCTTCAAGCAGTCAAATATCCTCTTGCATGTGCAACTGAGTTGACCAATTCCCTCCGGGACTAAGCAAAATAGACTTGCATGCATGGGTTGCTTCTCCCAAGGAAGCATGCAAAGGCATCCCTTGTTTTAGGGATCTATGTTTAGCAAGTGGAGGTTACATGCAAGGATCATTTCAGAAACCTCGCACCAATTGTCACTTTCCCTAGATTTCTGGCATGCATGTCACAACCTTGATGTTATCAAAACTCATCAACCAGTTGTTGTAGAGCTCATTCCTCACATCAACCTTGTAGCTCCGACATCCCACATCACATCTAGGAGCAATCGACACATTCATCTTAGTTTTTTTGGGGTAAATCCTCTTCCCATGCCTTATGTTGCATTTCTGTCGCTTTTTGTGTTTTCGCTTGTATGAGTATTCTTTTCTTGATTTATCTGAATGCTTGTTGTTGTTTACATGTATATTAGCTCATCCTAACACTGTTCAATTTTTGTTGCTATCTCACTGCTATCGCATGGATGAAACTATTTTCACGAATGGTTGCTGATTCGGTGACTTGCCTCACCCACATGCATGTTCTTCCATTTTCTGAATCTGTCATTCATGTTTGCATGCACTATTAATCACTTCTACTTTCACTAAGTTTCGCCATGTATCCATTGTCACATTTACTTTCAGTTGCCTGTCAACGAGTCAGACCAACATTGGTTCGGACTTTGCCTTCACTGAGATAGCATTGTGCAATATAGGGAAGGAATGCTCTGTCTTCCTCTCCAAAAATGCACATTTCTACTGAGGCACTGTCCTCCAAGACTGTTTTATGCATTTCTAAGGGAGAGTGACTGCTGGCCCAAAAAATTGTGAAATGCAGTCACTGAGCCTGCAACCATTGCCAGTTGATATTGTGCATTGCGTAATTCCAGTAGTCAGTAGCCAGACTGGACTGTGCATTGCGTAGTTCCAGCAGTCATTCAGTTTCCCAGTAGCCCAAACTCTGCCTTATGCAGTCTTAGCAGCCAGTCTCTCGACCTCCCAACCGTAATTGTGCAACCTTCATGATCAGTCACATAGGTATGTTGCGAGTCAGTTCTCAAGTTCATTGTGGTTTTTGACTGATAGATTGCTTGCCATGAGTGTTGCCATGTCTCCAGTTATTGCAGGTGTTCATCTACCTGTCAACAGTGTAGGTACAATGGTTTTCAAGAGGGAAGAGTCGAAGACACCGTTCAGAGCACACCTAGAGATGTAGTTGATTAAAGGTTTATGAGCTTGCCTATTCATTAAGACATCAAGTTTTTCATAGACAAGAACATCAAGATATCAGGGCAAGAAAAATCATGAACAATAGTTTAAGGAAGCATACCGAATGCAGTGAATGCAGCAAATGCAATGAATGCAAGAGGTAGGTTGTTGACAACACAGAGGCGAAACAAAGTTGCAAGATCAAGCAGATCCACTGATGATGAAAGAAACTTTGGAGACTCAAGCTATGAGGTGATGGCATGACATGAAGATCACACGAAGACAGAGAATGGAACAAAGAAGTAGTTGCATGTGCTGAAGCAGTGACTCAAGGAAGAACATGAAGATGCATAGATAGACGAATGAGTTGTAGCAAGAACATAAATAGTAGTGGGTGCAACATGCACTCATGGATGAAACTACACCAGTACAAGTTAAAGATCCATCACAGCAGCTAGCACGGAGCATACATGGTGAGCAATGTTGTTGATTGCATACAAGGGATTCATCAACATGCATGTCATTGTGAGCACACATGCAATCCAACCCATTCAACACACTCACCAAGGTGAAGATGAGAAGCAAGTCCAACTGGAGATGAACATGTACTTCGATAAGTCGATGTGCATGACCACCAGCGCACACTTGAAGATCAACATGGACACTATGCATCAGTGTGTGTCAGTTCATCCGCACCCAAGAAGACCATGTGCATGTTAGAAAACAAGTTGGTTGAAGGAGTTGAACCAAGGCAAAAGTTCGCTTCAACAAGATGTCACTATGAGCTCCATGCACACCATCACGGACGATCAAGCTTGGTATCATCTCACCACCTTCACCATCACAAGCATGTCAAAGATTTGGTCTCATCACAATGGACCGAGTTTCAGTGATGTCTTGCATGGATTTCTCAAGCCATGTTGTCTCACATGAGTACATGTGCATTGTAATGTTGAGTCATGTCAAGTGTCAATAGTGTTGGGTGTGGAGCATGATTATCATCCTAATTTAGAGGTCTTTGTTTCAGCCGGATGTATACCCTAGGAAGATTATACACCCCTCCATGCGAGGGGGACTTGTACCCCCCACGGGGTTTGAGGGGGGCCATTCCCCCTCGGCTGGGGGGTCTGGGGGCTAGCGCTCCCCCGGCGGGGGTTTCGGGGGCAGTTCCCCCGAAGCTAAAAAAAAATGTAAAATTGCCATGTAAAAGTATAGTAATTTCTAGTCAATCTCGGTCGTTCATTAGGCAGATGATCTGACGGTAGAATTTATGTTTATGTTTATTTTAGGGTTTTTTGCCCTAGAAGGCAACCCCTCTCTTTGTATGAGGGTATTATATGGTGGCTGTGGTATATACGTGTATTCTTAAAGTGAGAAACACATAAAGGTGAGACTGTGAGATAAAATAGAGGATACTAAAACTGATCTACAGTAGGTTGTGTCTCTTCATTTTGCTGAATAATAGAAAGGAAGGATTGGCTATTCGGGGTGGACGTAGCCCAAACTGGGTGAACCACGTATATTTGTGTCTCTCTGGTTTTATGTGTTTGTGTTTTTCCGCATATTATATGTATTGCATTTCTCTGTCATATAGATGGATAGAGATGTATGGGGACCTGCTCAGGTATCATCTCTCGGTGACTCTCATTATTATGTTACTTTTATTGATGATGCAACTAGAAAAACTTGGATTTATCGTATTCAGAATAAATCTAATGTATTTGATACTTTCAAGAAATGGAAAGCTTTGGTCGAGATTGAGACAGGAAAGAAATTGAAGTATCCCAAATCAGACAATGGAGGTGAATATTGCAACAAAGAGTTTGATAGGTGCTATTCAGAGCATGGAATTCGCAGAGAGAAGACAGTTCCAAGAACACCACAAGAAAATGGTATGTTATAAAGGATGAATAGAACAATCATGGAGCGTGCAAGGTGCATGAGATTGCATGCAGGATTGCCTTTACAATTTTGGGCAGATACTGTAGATACTGCTATTTATCTAATAAACAGAGGGCCTTCAAGTTCCTTGGATGGAGGTATTCTAGAGGAAGCATGGACAGGTAAAAAGGTAAACTACTCCTTTTTAAAGCCTTTTGGTTGTGAGGCCTTTGTCCATATTAATAAAGAAAATAGAACAAATCTTGAGGCAAAATCAAATAAATGTACCTTTATTGGATATGGTGTTAATGATTTTGGTTTCACTTATATGATTATGAAAATCACAAAATCATTACGTGCAGAGATGTAATATTCAATGAAAAGGTCTTGTATAAGAATCAGTTGAAGGAAAAGAAACAGGAAAAATAAAACAAGGAATACACAGTTCTTGATGGGATCACTGAAAAAGTAAAGGTGCCTGAAAATAATAATAATCAATAACCACAACAACAACAACCACCACAACAACGACAGGCACCCCAAACACCCGAAAGTGGTGTTAGAAGATCTACCAGGATAAGTATACCCCTTGAACGATACTCTCCTTCATTATATTATTTATTGTTGACTGATTATGGTAATCAGAATGTTATGAAGAAGCAATGCAGGTTGAAAGCAGGAAGAAGTGGGAGCTACCATGGAAGAAGAGATGGAATCCTTAATGCATAACCAAACTTGGGACTTAGTTAGGTTGCCTGCAAGTAAAACTACATTGTAGAATAAATGGGTTTATAGACTAAAGGAAGAAGAAGGAGGAAAACAAAGGTACAAAGCTAGACTTGTGGTGAAGGGGTTTGCACTGAAGAAAGGTATTGATTTTGATGAAATATTTTCTCCTGTTGTTAAAATGACTTCAGTCATAACTATTTTAAGTCTAGTAGCAGTTGATGACTTACATCTTGAACAATTAGATGTAAATACAACCTTTCTCCATGGGGATTTGGAGGAAGATATATATGTAGTAGCCACAAGGATATGAGGTAAAAGGGAAGGAGAAACTAGCGTACAGGTTGAAGAAGAGTTTGTATGGCTTAAAACAGGTTCCAAGGCAGTGGTATCTAAAATTTGACAAGTTTACGTTTGAACAAGGTTATACTAGATGTCACTTTGATCATTATGTTTATCTGAAAAAGAAAAATGATGGAAACTATATTATATTGTTATTGTATGTAGATTACATGCTTGTTGCAGGGTCTAACATGTAGGAAATAAACATGCTCAAAAGAAAATTGGAAAATTCATTTGCAATGAAGGATTTGGGAGCTGCAAAACAAATCCTTGGTATGAGAATAACTAGAGATAGAAAAAATCACAAATTAACATTGTCTCAGAATGAGTATATACAAAAGGTGTTGAAAAGATTTAATATGCACAATGCAAAACCAGTTAGTACACTTTTTGCTAGCCATTTCAAACTTAGTAAGGAGATTTGCCCAAAGACCCAAGAAGACATGGAAGCTTAATGTATGCAATGGTCTGGACAAGGCCTAATATTGCACATGCAGTGGGAGTTGTAAGCAGGTACATGAACAATCCAAGAAAAGAACATTGGATGGCAGTGAAATGGATTCTCAGATACTTGAGAGGTACCACAAATCAAGCATTATGCTTTGGTGGTTCAAACATTTCTTTATAGGGATATGTTGATGCAGATATTGTAGGTGACAGAGATAACAGGAGGAGCACTATAGGATATGTATTTACTATAGGTGGAACAACTGTCAGTTGGGTTTCAAAAATCCCAAGTGTTTTTGCACTTTCAACAACAGAAGTAGAGTATGTTGTTGCTACAGAGGCTAGTAAAGAAATGATTTGGTTACAAAGGTTTATGGATGAATTAGGTAAGAAGCATGATATGGGCACATTATACAGTGATAGCCAAAGTTCCATTCATCTTGCAAAGAACTCAACGTTTCATTCCAAGAATAAACACATAAAGCTCAAGTACCATTTCATACAATCAGTGTTGGAAGATGGAGAGTTGAAGCTGGAAAAGATACACACTAGCCAAAATCCTGCATATATGTTAACAAAAGTTGTAACCAGGGAGAAACTGAGAATATGCTCAACTTCAATTAGCCTTCAAGGATGACGATGAAGATGATAGACAACTAGGTCCAAAGAGGAGTCATTGTCCAACAAATGAAGCAGTGGTGGAGTTGCTACAATCATTCTCCAAGTGGGAGATTGTTGGGTGTGGAGCATGATTATCATCCTAATTTAGAGGTCTTTGTTTCAGCCAGATGTATACCCCAGGAAGATTGTACACCCCTCCATGCGGGGGGACTTGTACCTCCCGTGGGGGTTCGAGGGGGGCCATCCCCCTCGGCTGGGGGGGTCTAGGGGCTAGCAGTCCCCTAGTGGGGGGTTTGGGGGCAGCGCCCCTGAAGCTAAAAATAGATGTGAAATTGCCTTGTAAACGTATAGTAATTTCTAGTCAATCTGTGTCATTTATTAGGCGGATGATCTGATGGTAGAATTTATGTTTTGTTTAGGGTTTTTCCCCTAGAAGGCAACCCCTCTCTTTGTATGAGGATATTGTATTGGGGCTATGGCATATACATGTATTCTCAAACTGAGAAACACATAAAGGTGAGACTGTGAGAGAAAACAGAGGATATTACAGCAGATCTTCTGTAGGTTGTATCTCTTCATTTTGCTGGATAATAGAAAGGAAGGACTGGCTATTCGGGGTGGACGTAGCCCAAACTTGGTGAAACACGTATATCTGCATCTCTCTGGTTTTATGTGTTTATGTTTGTTTTTCCGCATATTATATGTCTTGCATTTCTCTGTCATATATAATAATTTTTCTAACAAATAGTTGGATGTAATAGTCATAGAGTAGGTGAATAGTCATGAGGGTAGTTGAATTGTCACAAAGGGGATTGTCAAGGGCCACCCCACCCTTTGCTATAAATAGTCCCTCATAACTCATTGTATAGGATTTTGGTTAGCAAAGCTTCTGATAAGCCTATATTGGAGAAAGCTTGGATAGTATTGTAACGCGTCCATTGCACGAAGCTAATTCATCTCTTTCGAGGAGCAGGCAGATGTGGCTGTAATGTTCCACTGTTGGGGCTAGCAGGTTTACATGGATGTATTGTATGATTGGGAATTACACTTCTTTATATAATAAAAGCCAACACATTTTCATGCATATGTTGTTATTGTAGTTGGACTGCTTCGATTTCTTAGCAATATATGTTTTTTAACTTACGTAGTTGTGTGTGAACTGCTTCATATGCGATTATATGAATCTTGTTGCATATGTGCTATTGGTTTAAGCATCACTTTGGATTTCCGACTGACCTGCTTTTAGACTTGTGATGCATCTTCACTCGTGTGTTCCCTTCTCAGCTGAGTACTGCTACAGGTTGACTCATCTCACCCCCCATGTGTTAAGACCTCTCATTCACCTTCCTTGATTCACTGCAGTGGTCACACCCTTGCTACTGATAGAGTTATCTTACATGCCTCTATGCCACATTGCAGTTAAGGCACTACCTTATGACCCACTACTGAGACTCCTACACCAAACAGTCTGAGGTCTAATTGGGACTTCTTACCAGGGAGTTCCTCTTGACATGTTGGCGGGTCTAGCACCATTACCATTTCCGGCGCTAAAAGGAGGCGTGGTGAAAAGTTGTGTCCTCTCATCTAGTTTTGAACCTTTGCATCCCTTTCATGGATTCTTGCACTCTTCTTCCCCCATGATGCTTTTCGAATCGTGAAGATGTCTCCATCACAGAGGAGTTTTTCGATCTCTTCTCCACTTTCACGTATGATGGTGAAAGTAAAGTGGCCTCGCCTGAGTACTTACATGACTTTATTTCCATGCTTCATGAGGAAGATGGGTGTTTTGATGAACATGCTAGTTTACTTCTTGCACACACACTTCACAAATCTCCACGTAGATGGCTGCTCAGCCTACTGCTAACAATGTGCACTCACTTCAACACTTTTGTGATTTTATTTAAGACACTTTCTATCATTTTTATCTAGACCATCTTGAGCGAAAACTATTACAACAATGGAAGGATCTACATGAATCGATTATTGATTTTTTGCCAACGCTTCTATGATTTGCAGTTTCAATCTTTGAGGAGCTAGATGAAATTTTCTTATCCTTGGGACCGGTTCGAGTATTTCCTTAAGAAATATATGCGTCTCAAGAAGAAGCTTGAGATTAAGCCTTACTCAACATTCTTCATTGATGGAGCTGTGTAATCTCATGTGGATGCGGTCACTATCTCCGCTGGTTGTTTTCCTCCCTCTCATTCAATAGCTCCACCACTGCCAAGTGATGTTGAAGAGCATGCTCACACACTTGTTCATCTTTCACATTCTCCCAACATCACTTCACTTAATCATGTATATTTGGTTGTGAGTCCTTTGAGTTCTCATATGCATTCTATTCCATGACCTCTGTCTTCACACTCGAGTGTTCCTCCAAATGATGTCTTGTGTTCGTCCATTCCGGGCTCTTCACTTGTTGTGAATGAGGAATAACCCATTGGCGGAGTTGGTGTTGCACAACTAACATGTGTTGTCATTTATGAAGAGTATGAGTGGGATCTTGAGCATCAACAATCTGTGAAGGAGGAATCCCTTCCATCCGAGCCCCCTTCGTTCTTTCCCGACCTCTTTGGTGAACTTACCATCCATGATTTTTCATGTGTGCCTTCATCCACGGATGCACCCATTGTTTATCACTTGCAGGACTCGCTAGATGATGGTCCATCATTTGACAACGAATAGGATAAGCTATTCGTTGAAAATCTACTTGATCTTTCATCTGTCTTTTTTGAAAAAACAGAGGATGGGTTTTTTCGCTTTCCATATACCCCTCTCTTTGATTCATTTGATCATGAGGATGTTGATGAATTCATTGATTTTTCTAATCATGGCGGTCGTGATCCATTTGTTTCCATATTTGATCATGATCATGAATCTATCATAGTTGATCTTTCGAAGCCACTGTTTATGATGATTTATTTGATGATGAAGTTGAAACACCCAAGACTATCGAGGCACTTCACCCCGAGCTAATGGTTATGCCAAGTCCTTACTCTCTTAGGGTTAGTCTCACTTCCAATCAGGAAAATGTTCAATCACCCGAGTATCCTCATCACTCATCTGTATGCATTGAAGATCCATCTCACACACAAATCACACTTCCTCCACTCGAACTGAATGATCCCATCGTTCATTCATTGGAGGAATCTTACATTGCAAGCACTCATTCACGACACAAGTTATCTTTGTTTCTTTCCTTTTCTTGCATGTCACAGTCAAGAATGTGCGTATGCTTCAAAGTTGCACGCAGTGACCCACAACACAATGATAAGTTTGGGGATTGCTCATCATGCACTGTTGCTCACTTATTTCATGTGGGAACTTTGAAACACAAAGTGTGGTTGTCTTCATTGTTGTATCTTTCCTGCTTGCTGGTTCGCACAATTTGGTTGCTCGCGGACTAAACCTTCACCAACATGGGTCAACCAATGCATCGGTGGATGCATTGGAAATATTACTTCACGTGATTAGGCCCATGCATTGTTGTAGGAGTAGGAGTAGTGTTTTCCTTCAGTTGCTTGCTTGCATGCTTGTTTTCTTACATGCTTTATTTGCTGGTTTGTTTGCTTGCTTGTTTGCTTCCTTGCCTTGCTTTCACTTTTGCTTCTACTCTTGCTTTGCTTTGTTTTTTGTTAGTTTTCTTGTTTTGTTCGCAGGTTAGTTTCGCATGAAACCATGTACGACTCTTGAAGCGAGTTGTACAAGAGGGATTGTACAAATATCACTACTTGGTTATCTGTTATCTTGCCTTTATATAAATAGCTTGTTACTTTTAGTCCATGATACGCCAAATGAAAATACGTACCGTTCGAAATGAACCTTGGTGAAAACACAACACTTGTGTGCTAACTAGTGTCACCTTCTCTGGACGGTTTTTTTTGGGTTAATCCTTGTCAAATTAGTGATGTAGAGTAAGGTGAGGGGGAAACCTTAATAGGAATGTCAGAGATGTAATAAACTACTTATCCACTGGAAAAACCTCTTATGCTCTCAATAAGTCGGGATCCCTCTTCCGCCTCTGAAAAGAATGAGTGCTATGCACAATGAAAAATGGAAAATGAGAAAATGAAAAGACAAAAAATTAAAAATGAAAAATGAATAAGGAGAAAGAAGAGAAAGACTTCCTGCGCGGGGAGGTGATGCAAGTAACTCCTTTGGGGTACTGACCAAGCTTGCTGGCAGTAGATTCATGCTTTTGTTTCTATGTGACTCCACTGGGGTACTGTCTAGGCCTACTAGTAGTGGAGCAACATCAGAGATGAAACTAACACTCTAACGACTATACTGCTTGTGCACCTTTATACTCGTAAACCCCAATCGAAATAACTATGTTGCCTTATCTTGGAATGTGTGTCAATCGACCAAGGGCTTGGAAGATGCTACATCTTACAATCAAGCTAGTGTGAAGCCAAGAAGAGCTAAGAACTAAATAATACTTCCGGAAGTGTTAGACTTGCTTTTCACGAACAAGGTCCATTTAGAGAGATGGAGTTCTAACAGTGTGTCACCCAGTGTTGTAGT
The DNA here is from genome assembly GCA_000404065.3 of Pinus taeda. Lineage (NCBI taxonomy): Eukaryota > Viridiplantae > Streptophyta > Pinopsida > Pinales > Pinaceae > Pinus > Pinus taeda. Next base: position 28,783 of record APFE031430329.1, on the reverse strand, counting down.
GGCTACAACCACCCTCCAAAATTTTTCCTTAGTCCATTTTGGAGCATCCCTACCAACCTTGCACAACATCTTGTCTTGCTTCATTAAGTACACAAGCTTCAATTTTTCTTGCACAAAGGAAGCCTGTCAGTCACAACTCGATGCATTCCCCTCATAGGCCAATCACTCGAACTTGGTCCAACTGGAGGCTGAGTAGCTCCCCCAATAATTTTGGAGGGCAACTAGCCTTCCCTCCATAAATTGTGCAATCCTGACTAGCAGCCTGCTGGGCTCCATGATTGTGCAATTTTGCCAATCAACACTCCCAACGGGAATTGTACAATTTTCCCCAATAGGGATGCTCAGCCCAGAATTTGCGTAAATTTGGGTAGCAATTAGTTGTTCTACCCAGAAATTGTACAAATCTCTTGGGTAGTCAACCCAACTCCCAACCATAAATGCACATTTCCTTCAAATAGTCAAACAGTCTCTTGCATGTGCAGCTGAGTTGACCGGTTCCCTTCGGGATTGAGCAAAAATAACTTGCATGCATGGGCTGCTTCTCCCAAGGAAACATGCAAAGGTATCCCTTGTTTAAGGGAACTATGTTTAGCAAGTGGAGGTTACATGAAAGGATCATTTCGGAAACCTCCCACCAAGTGTCGCTTTCCCTAGATTTGTGGCATGCACGTCACAACCTTGATGTTATTGAAACTCATCAACTGGACACTGTAGAGATCATTCCTCACATCAACCATGTAGCTTCGACATCCCACATCACATCTAGGAGCAGTTGGTACATTCAGCTCAATTGTTTTGGTGTAAGCCCGCTTCCCATGCCTTGTGTTTCATTTTTGTTGCTTTTTGTGTTTTCTCTTGTATGAGTACTATTTGCTTGATTTCTTTGAACGGTTACTGTCATTTACATGTATATTAACTTGTCCTAGCACTATTTCAGTTTTCGTTGTTGTCTCACTACTGTCACATGCGTGCAATTGTTTTTCACAAACGGTTACCGATTCAGTGACTCACCTCACCCACATGCATGTTGTTCCATTTTCTAAATATTTCATTCATGTTGGCATGCAATATCAATCACTTCTACTTTCACTAAGTGTCGCTGCCATGCATACACTTTCATATTTTATTTTAGTTGCCCATCGGCGAGTCAAACCAACCTTGGTCTGGACTTTACCTTCACTGAGACATAATTATGCAATATGGGGAAAGAAGGCTTTGTCTTCCTCTCTAGAAATGCACATTTCTACCCAGGCATTGTCCTCCAGGACTGTTTTGTGCATTTTTGAGGGACAGTGACTACTGGCCCAGAAAATTGCATAATGCAGTCACTAAGCCTACAACCATTGTTAGCTGAGATTGTGAATTGCACAATTCGAACAGTTAATTGCCAGGTTGGATTGTGCATTGTGTAGTTCCAGTAATCAGTCAGTCTCCCAGTAGCCCAGACTGTGCCTTGCATAGTCTTGGCAGTCAGTCTCCCAACCTCTCGACCGTAAATTGTGCAACCTTCATGATCATACAACACAGGTATGTTGCGAGTCAGTTCTAAAATTCATTGTGGTTTTTGACTGGTAGATTGCTTTCCATGAGTGTTTCTATGTCTCCAGGTATTGCAGGTGTTCATCTACCTCACAGTGCAGGTACAATGGTTTCCAAGAGGGAAGAGTCGAAGACACTGTTCAGAGCACACCTGGAGATGGAGTCGATCAAATGTCTCTGATCTTGCCTACTCAGGAAGACATCAAGTTTTTCATAGACAAGAAAATCAAGATATGATGACGAGCAGCATCATGAAAAAAAACTGAAGGCAACATACTGAATGCAGCGAACGCAACGAATGTAGCAAATGCAACGAATGCAACGAATAGAGTGAACGCATCGAATGAAATGAATGCAAGAGGAAGGCTGTTGACAACACATAGGTAGAACAAAGTTACAAGATCAAGTATATCCACTGATGATGAAAGAAACTTTGGAGACTTAGGCTATGAGGTGATGGCATGACATGAAGATCTCACGAAGGTAGAGAATGGAACAAAGAAGGAGTTGCATGTGTTGAAGCAACAACTCAAGGAAGAACCTGAAGCTGCACAGACGAACGAATGAGTTGCAACAGGAATAGGAACAACAGTGGACATTTTCATGCATATGTTGTTATTGTAGTTGGATTTCTTTGGTTGCTTAGCAATATATGTTGTTTAACTTATGTAGTTGTGTATGAATTGCTTCATATGTGATTATATGATACTTGTTGCAAATGTGTTGTTGGTTTAACCATCAGTTTGGATTATTGACTGATATGCTTTCTAGCTTGTGATGCATCTTCGATCGTGTCTTCCCTTCTCAACTGAGTACTTCTACAGGTTGCTAAGGGGCACACTCATCTCACTCCCCATGTATTAGGACCTCTCATTCACCTTCCTTGACTCACTATAGTAGTCACACCCTTGCTACTGACAGAGTTATATTACTTTCCTCTATGCGACATCGCGGTCAAGGCATTACCTTAACGCCCACTGCTGGGACTCCTACACCAAACGGACTGAGGTCTAATTAGGACTTCTTACCAGGGAGATCCCCTTGACATGTTGGTAGGTCTGACACCATCAATGCAAAGGAAGGAAGGACCCTTTACACCTATGAAGGTCTTCGAGATATGAAAGATGCAGATAATTGATTCTACTCTACAAAGATGCCATGATGAAGAAAGCCATCGAGAAAAAATTGATGTTGAAGCAATATTAGGATAAAATCATGATGGGCTACTAGGTCGATGCATGTAAACAAAGAAGTAAAATGAAGCATCCATGAGAAGAGTACTCCAAAGCATGGACATATGACAAAGGAGTAGCCACATGACAAGAAAACCTTATGTATGGCAAGAAAGCCACTTTCCACGAAGGAAGTAATGACATGTAAAAGCAGGAAGGAAAGTGATTGATGGATGGTACCCTACCTAGAAGAAGTTCAAATAAAGACTTCATGACATCAAAGAAAGGAAAGAGATCAAGGAGCTAAATGAACCATGAAGAAGAGGTTCCTGATGAATGAAAGAGTCCCTAGTTAAGAGGGAGCTCTGAAAAGTCCCTGATCAAGAGGGAGTTTTGGATCACCCTTGATTACAAAGGATGACAATTTTTTTTTTCCATTTCATGTGTCATGCACTAGACCAAGAGTAATAGCCATAATTCTAGATAAAGGACATGAATGGAAATGTGGGCACAATATAGACACAACATTCTTGTCTTCAATTGGGAAGAAATAAGGGGAGGATTGGGTTATCATCTAGAATTTGATACTCTTTGTGTAGGTTTTAACCCCATACAGAAATTACCTGCATACAAATTCTAAAACACAAAAAAAAATAATGCAAGAGCATAACACATAAAACACATATACATAGAGATTTTCCCCTGGATCCAAAAAATGGGACTACCAACTTGATTTTTCATTATCATCCTTTCAGTGTTACAATATATATTTATACATGCCAAAGCATCTAATACCATCGACTGAAAACCATTGCATCGAAAACCATGGATTGAAAATGATCACGTCCAAAACCATGTGCGAAAAACATGCAAAAAACCATAGGTAGTTCTGCCCAACCTAATATAGGGTCAAAAACCAAAAATTTCCAGGGCACTGCCTGAACCCCATAAAGTGGGGTTACCGACAACCTTCAAACCCCATGTGACTCCCCGCACAACACAATCAGGGGCAATGAAGGGAAGGCTCCGCCCCCCTTCTAACCCCCTGGTTAACTACGTGGGCTAGTCAGGAAAATAATATAACACAACCCAACATTCTTCCACTTGTTGTTTTCTTTCCACAAGGGCCCACAAGAGAGCTTACCCATTTATCCAGCCCTACAATGGCCATTGTTTCTCTACACCAAGAGAACTTCTCAGAGCTTACATATTTTGTCAATACATCTGCAGTATTCTTCAAAGTGTCAACTTTTACTAGAAACACCCTTTTGTCTTCTATCACATCCCTCACAAAGTGATACTGAACATCAATGTGCTTTGTCATTGAATGGTAAGTAGGGTTCTTTGCCAAGAAAATTTCACTTTGGTTGTCACAGTCTATAATTACAACTCCCTGTTCTAACCCCATACTTGAACACAATCTCTGCAACCAAACTGCTTCCTTGCTTACATGAGTGGTTGCCATGTATTCTACCTCTGTAATTGATAGTGCCACTACAAATTGTTTCTTACTCATCCAAATGTTTTCACCTTCAAATAGGTTAAACACATACCCACTTGTAGATCTTCTTTGATCCATATCTCCAGCCTAGTCCACATCAACAAAGCCACGGATATCCAAAACTATGTCCAATCCTAGTCTTCCTTGGTAGCACAAACCATAATCACTAGTGCCATACAAATACCTGAAAACCCGCTTCACTGTTGTCCAATGCCCCTTCCCTGGTTTTGACATAAGCCTGCTCAATACTCTCATTGCATGTGCAATGTATGGTCTAGTACAGACCATCGCATACATCAGGCTACCAACTGCACTTGCATATGGAACACAGGACATAACCTCTTCCTCTTCTTATGTCTTGGGACACTATTCAATAGATAACTTAAAACCTACAGGAATAGGAACCTTCACCGATTTACTATCCTGCATATTAAACCTCTACAATATTAACTCAACATACTTCCTCTGGTTTAACCAAAGCTTCCTATTTGCTCGATCTCTTTTAATTTCCATGCCCAAAATATAGTTTGCAGCACCAAGATCTTTCATGTTGAATTTGGAGGACAATTGGGTCTTCAAATCCTAGATAATTTCTTTGTCATTTCCAACCAACAACATTTCATCCAAATACAACAATAGATAAATAACACGGTCACCAATTAATTTAAAATACACATAGTGATGTGCTTTACTTCTGGTGAAGCCATGTCCCCGTATAAATGTATCAATTTTTTGATACCACATCGTTGGTGACTGTTTTAACCCATACAGAGACTTCTTTAACTTGCATATAAGTTCTTTCTTACCCTTCACCACAAAGCCTTCAGGTTTCTTCATGTAGATCTCCTCTTCTAGATCCCCGTGAAGAAATTATGTCTTCACATCCATCTGTTCTACCTCAAATTCAAAAGCAGCAACAACAGATAAAAGTAATCTAATAGAAGTTACCTTGGCAACAAGAGAAAAAATATCACCAAAATCAATTCCCGACACCTGGGAATAACATTTTTCTACCAACCGAGCTGTGTATTTCTCCACCTTTCCTTTTTTGTCTGTCTTATTCTTGAACACCCATTTGATGCCAATGAGTTTCCTTCCAACCGACAACTCCACCAGATCCCAAGCCTCATTTTTGTGCAAAGATGCCATTTCATCAACCATGGGATCTTTCCAGAGTTTTCCATCTTATGAATCTACTGCTTCCTTCATAGTTCTAGGATCATCATCAATAATAGATAAAGAAAAATTTGAATAGAAAGCAGATGGACTATACCTTTCTAGCTGCCTTCTTTCTTGAACTGATCTTCTCACACCTGAAGTTTTTGGCTCTTCATCTTCTAATTCCTCCTCTACTGTAGAGTCTGATTCTTCCTCCTTTAGCTCAAAATCTATCTTCTCAGGTTCCTTTGGTTGGACTTCATGTTTAGTAACATCTTTTACCTCTCTGAACACCACATCTTGGTTGTACACAACCTTCCTGTTATTGGGTTCCAAAGCTTATAACCTTGCAACCATTCCTTTATACCCAATAAAGATGCACTTTTCATATTTACTATCCACTTTGTTCGTTTCTCCTTTGAAACATGTACATATGCATCACATCCAAATACCCTCAGATGTGAAAGAGAGGGTTTCTTACCAGTCCATACTTCTTGTGGAGTCTTATCCTCCAACACTGATGAAGGTGATTTGTTGACCAGGTAACATGTTGTCTCCACCGCCTCTACCCAGAATTCCTATCCTAATCTGGCACCAATGAGCATGCTTCTTGCCCTTTCCATCAACGTATTTTTCATTCTTTTTGCAACTCCATTTTTCTCAGGTGTGTATGGAGTCATCTTTTGTCGTGCTATACCACACAAAACTCTCCATCCCTTGAGAAGTCATCTGTAAAGGAGACATAGAACACAGACCTACCCAGTGATGGAATCTTCATAGGTCCAAACACATCACTGTGAAAAAGCTCTAATATCTGTTTCCCCCTCTTACCACCAGAGGGGAAACTCACTCGATTCTTCTTCCCATATACCATGAAGTATTTGAAGGCCCTTCTCTCCAATATGTCCAAGACTTTGATGCCACAACATGTTCTTCTCTCCAGAGACCACTAGATTTTATGCTCCACTTTTAGGAACCACAGAACTGTTGCACCCATCAACAACAGTGCTACCTTGTAGCTTGTACAGAGTTCCAATTCGAACTCCCTGCATCAATACCAGTGCCCCCCAAACCATCTTGTAGGTATCCTTCTCGAACACTATTTTTACACCTACATCTTCCAGCTTGCTTATAGAAATTAGATTTATAGCTAATGCAGGAATATGTAGAACACACAGAAGTGTTCTAACCCTTCTACCTTGCAAATTCAACTTTACTTTTCCTCGACCAATGATTATAGCCTTGCTGGCATCCCCCAAGAAGACATCACCACCATCATATTTCTCATATGTGCAGAACCACTCTCTAAGGGGAGTGAAGTGAAAGGATGCACCCGAGTCAATCAACCATGCCTTGTGATCTACATGTGTACTTGATGAAGCCAAGTACACATCCCCACCTTCATCTAAGGTGGTTTTAGCCTCTACAAAAGGAGCATCATCAGATCCCATTCCTTTATCAGGAGCTTTAGATTTATAGTCCCTTTTGTAGTGCCCTTCCTTTCCACATTTCTAGCACACCAGCTTTACAGGTTTTCCTGGGGATTTAGATCTCCCTCTAGATTTAGACCTCCCACTCGATGACTTATTTTTGTTTATGTTCTGGGACTGTCCTCATACAAACAAGGCATCACCATTCTAGCTCTCCATATTTTTTCGTCTCATCTCCTCTGTCAGCAAGGATGAGACTATTTCATCAAACTGCAAGGTAGTTGCATTGCTACCTATTGCAATAACCAGACTATCCCACAAATCTGGTAAAGAACACAACAAACTAATGCACTTATCTTCATCTAAATGTTTTATGACAACAGACGATAACTGACTTACCACAGTATTAAACGCATTCAGATGCTCTGTCATCGAGTCTCCATCTTTCATCCTCAGGTTATACAACTTTTTCCGTAGGAATAGTTTATTCACCAAAGACATAGATTGGTACAAAGTCCCTAACTTGTCCCACAAAGCCTTCTTCGTAGCTTCCCTTGATACATTCAACAATATTGAATCTGAGACACACAATCGTATTGTGCTCTTTGCCTTCGATCCAATTTCTTCCATTCTTCATTAGACATTCCCATTGGTTTAGTACCTGGATCTACCACGATCCACTAGTATTTATCCACCAACAGGTCGTCCATCTTGAGTTTTCATAACTCAAAACTCTGACCATTAAATTTCTCGATCTCTATCTTTCCACTACTCGCTATCTTCTTTCACCACCAGAATTGATCTTGCAGATCTCCCATTGAATGGGGTCTACGACAAGCCCGAGCGAAAGCCCTCAGCAACAAAGGCGTCCCCTTGAAGCCGAAACATCTTTTATACCAAATGTAGGTTTTAACCCATGTACAAAAATTACCTGCATACAAATTCTAAAACACAGAAAATAAACAATGCGAGAGCATAACACATAAAACACATATACACAGAGATTTTCCCCTGGATCCCAAAACCGGGACTACCAGCTTGATTTTTCATTATGTTCATTTCAATGTTACAATACATATTTATACATGTCGAAGCATCCAATACCATGGACCGAAAACCATCGTGTCCAAAACCATGTGCAAAAAACGTGCACAAAACCATAGGTAGGTCTGCCCAACCTAATATTGGGTCCAAAACCAATAGAGTGGGGTTACTTGCACCCCTCAAACCCCCTGTGATTCCCCCTGCTACACAATCAACACAACGAAGGGAAGGCTATTCCCCCCTTCTAACCCCTTGGTAAACTACGTGGGCTAGTCATGAAAATAATATAACACAACCCAACACTTTGAGGATGTGTAGGGCACCTAAGACAAGATTAGGTAAGAGTACCGATATTCTTTGAGGGTTGGGAACCCAACACAAGAATAGTCCTAGAAGGTCATACTCAGTGAACACCTGGGTGGGTATGTACCTGAAGAGACAATGACTAAGGTGTCTATAATTCATTGGTCTCGCCAACATTGTGCTCTGATCAATTAAGAGATAGAGCTACCAGTTAAGGCCTTTTTGTGGAAACAATGTTGGTTATTATGATGCTATAATAGATGGATTGCAAATACGATTTCTCTTATGTGAATTCTTCAAGATTGATAATAGCCAAGCACCTTGTAATGTTGTATGAATACCTCCCTAGTTAAGAGGGAGTGTTGAAGGAAATGTAAATAGGCTCGGTCTTCATAAATGTACTTTTGATATTTGTATTTATTCAAGAAAAGAATATAATTTTTATAATATATGTCAATGAGTTTCTTGCTCATTGAAGTAGGTCTAGGACATGTTAAAGTGCTAAATGTAAATCAAAAGGTCAAAAGAATTATGTTAAAGATAGTAAGGGTATGTTACATTATGTATAAGAGTCAAAGAAGTAACCTCCAAGAAAAGTCAATTCATCCCCTAACAAGACAACACCAAAAGAAGAAATGGCACCATTAAAAGCACCTATCGTAGCAAAGGAAGACAAGTCAGTCTCAAAGTAGTGAGTTAGCCTACAAGTCAACCTAAAGGAGGGACAATCCTCTATATTTAGAGGTTGTCCACTCCTCTATATTTAGAGGTTGTCCACTCCTCTAAAGACAACGTACTCATATCTATGAAATCAGTAAGAAAAGGAGGCAAGTAAAGGGTGAATGAAGGACAAAGAAAGGATCTCCAAGAGCAGTGAAGAAGAAGGGTATGCAACTGAGCTTAAGAATACTGTTTCTAGGGTAAGTTACAACCACACATGTGGGAAAAGGAGGGTTGTCTCTGTGGTTATAACAGTAGCAACTCACAACTGATATATCTCACTATTTTGGGCCGGCAAACTAGGCCTATAAAGCCTCCCAATCAAGTGAAGAAGAAGGGCACTCAAGCAAAGGATAAAAGAGCCTATAACATCAAGTAAACCACCACACATGTGAGAAATTAGGGTTGTTGGATAATCATACCAAGACTATACCTACACCTCAATGAAGGAGCTCATTTGGTCAAGGGAAAGGAAGGGATCATCACAAAGAAGGAGTTTCGTCATAGACCAAGGATAAGTGCCTCTTCTAAAGCAAGTGCAACAAGGTTTACCAAAAGTTGAAAGAAGAACAAAGTGCTGGAAGAGGGAGGATGAAGTGCCTGAAGAAGAAAGTGTGGGGGGAAAAGGTGCAGAAAGGAGGAAGGACTTGTCTTTTTCTTGGAGGATATTCTTGTCAAGGGTCTAGGTTTTGGAATTGATCAATAAGAAGCTTCAATAAGAGAAATTTACTGAAGGGTTTTCCTCTCAAGAGAAGAGACGTTTTGGCCTTGGAAGAGAGCCAAACTCTTGTGTTTTTGTCCCTATGTTTTTGGTAGTAGTTTGAGGAAGTACACACACATGCATTAATAAGAAGAAGAAGAATAAGCTAACAAGAAAAGTAAAAATACTCCACAAATCGTTATCAAGTCAAGAAGAATCACACTATACCTAATTGCCTTAGATTCTTCACCACCCTTTCCCCTTGCCCACACCTTGGTTCGGGCCTGGAATGATGCCTCAGAGATTGATGCAGCTAAAAAGAAAAGTAAAAGAATAATTTTCCACATTCAATAGCAAAATGTACCACAAAATGAAAAATATGGTTGGGACAAACTCATTTAGCATGTGGGAAAAGCCAATACATGAGCTCTACCCCGTCATCATGGCCATCGCCCTGGTTCCTATAGGCCCTAGATGAGCCTCCTTTATCATTTAGGAACCCATGATTGTCCAAACCCTGGGTGGGAAATGAACCACCCTAACTTAAAGGAGCTACCCACTACTATATCTCACACATCGGATCTTAACCCTTGAGCCCTAAGAAAAGAAAAATTATAATAGGAAAAAGGCATATAAAGAAGGGTGGAAAAATCAAGGCCAGGGCACCTCATGTACCACGATTTCTCCCTCCTATACATTCCATTGTATTAGCTACCCTTGTACCCCAAAATTTGGCCAGGGATTCCCCTTTTTATCCCCTTTTCCATTCATCTCATTATCACATACCACCACCCTTTAAAGGATGTACCTTGGACACACTATCCACTTCAGAAGTATAAACCAACTAATAGGATACTTCGTTAACCCCATTTGGAGGTTGGAGAATTTAGCACATGCCAAAGCCCACTATGGAAGGGCATGCTATAATGAAGTGCCCGCCCGCTGTCCATGGTTTAGTAAGCTCTTTTACTCAATTTTTTTGATGACTTGTTGTATTGGAAGGCTAGGGGACACATTGGATCTTATGCAGGATTGTAGGTGGTCTCCATTTTGGGTTTGGTCTCCCTATAAAGGGTCCCAAACCTCCAAAGGGATACATTAGAACATGTAGGGTGTGTCTTGAGAGCCATAGGCCTCCAGAATAGTAGACAACACTCCATGGATCCCCAAAGATGTTCAGAGTTTGCTCACGATTCATCTATTGGACGAGGAAGATGCGCCTTGGTTCACCTCTGCCCAACCAGCCCCATAGTTGTAACATGCACTTGGTAGATGACCTAGGACTTGTATGCTGATGTCGCATCACTTACATTATCATCTAAGCCCTTACAGATGGTCTACAGACATCTTTGACTTACTTGGACACCCATGAGGTCACTTGTGTGCCCTCATACCATTGGGAGCACCACATGTTCATTATGTGGAGAATGAGGAGCCAACCCCTTATCCATTACTTATGGACTTCATCAAGGTTCTTAGAGAGTCCATCGACATGTATTATTTATCATTTTATATCTTGAGAGGCTTTTATTTCGTTTAGGAGCTAGTTTTGTGGGATTCTCACCAAAAGTTAGTTATTTGCACATTATTTTAGTTTAGGGCTAATGTAGGCCCAAGTAGCTAAATATACCTCATTAGGAGTGTATAAATACAAATGATGAGAGTTCATTTCTCATCATCACTCGGTTTGGACTTGTATCTCTCCAGATATTTTTGTTATTCCTTCTTGGTGGAAGAAATTTTGGAGCATGGATGACTTTTGATGTTTGGATTATCTTTTCTTATCTTGGAGCTTATTAATTAGCAAGTTTATGGATGGTTGGATATATTCTTTTACATGTAAGTACAAATTTAATTCTCTTTCTTCTTTTATTTTGTCACATGCATTGATGATGAGATTTTCGCTATATTAGGGCTAATTGCTACACGCATTTACTGCGAAATTGCAGAATTATTAAGGAATTCAGACTTCTGTGATCCATAATCTTGTTTATGAAAATAATTTCGAAAAAATCACATAAGAAATCATTTGTCGACGCATTTCGAACCAACCAGTGTGGTTCATCGTCAGGACAAGTTGAAGATCCAATCTGAGCTATGAGTTAAATAGGGACAGCAGGCCATTCCAACAGCTAAATTCACTGAGTAACGGTTAACACGACCTCTAACAGCTAGGTTTGACCAGGAGGGACCTAAATTTATTTAATTATTTAATTATTATTATTATAATTATATATAATATCATTCACATTATTTATTAATATTATTATTATTATTATTATTAATACTAATTCTTATTTTATTTATCTATTTATTAATATTATAAAGTCTTATTAATACATATTCCTTAATAATATATATTTACCCTAAAAATCATATTTAACCAATATATTGTTAATAATATTAATATTTACCATTATATATATATAATTTCTTAACTAATTATTTCACGCATAATTATGAAAAAATTTGTGTAGTAAAATTCCACAATTATCATGATTTCTGGTCTCATTTAGAGAAGACCATAAATATATTAATA
>APFE031430329.1:0-16295 GCA_000404065.3 Pinus taeda | reverse complement strand
AATATAATGGTAAATATCACTATTATATACCCATTATTTTTAATCTAGAACTTAATTAAATTCTTATTTTATTTATATATTTATCTATTTATTCATATTATAAGGTCTTCATAATATATATTTACCTTAAAAGCCATATTTAACCAATATATTATTAATAATACTAATACTTACCATTATATATATATTATATTTTATAGTATTTCCTAAACTTATTATTTCTATGTAGAATCTCTATGTATGGGCCATGTATGTTGAACGAATTCTCCTAGGGATAATTCTATGATTGAATTTATCTTGAAAAGCCATTTTACCTTACAAAACGAAGTGTAAAATCTTTTAGGGTCACTCTCCTTTTCCCTAATGACAAACGAAGTTGTCCTTGAAGCCTTCTTGACCTAGAAACAAAGTCCATCCTCATATTATTCTTGACTCCAATATCCCAAAGGATTAGGCATTCGTTTACCATAAGGTGATCACTTAAAGGACCATTTTTCTTCACTTCTCCTTTATTCTAGGTTTAGCTACATTAGGGAACCTAGGGCATCACTTTCCCGACAAACAACCCATAAAAAAGCTTCTATCTCTTGGCCTTTACTACATTGGTGTGTCTCCTAGCCCCCCTTCAAATTTGAGAAAATTCCAACGGTGGGGTTATGAGATATCCCAAGCCCTAGCCTGAAGATTGGTTTTTGCCCTAAGTTTCCATAGGCTAGTTCGTCATAGGTATTATTTTTCACCTTTAAGTGGAAAACATTTCTTTGATCCCCTTCTCCTCCTTTTCTAAGTCAAGTTCATCATTGGTTTCTAAACTCCCTCCTCTTTACCTAGCCTAGGTCCGCTCGGTCTCGTGTGGTCCCATATCTCATCAAAATTAATTCTTCAATAACCACTTGGGAAACCAAGTTCCATAAGGATTTTAGGGATTGGGAATCTCCTTTACAATTCACACTCTTTATACCTAGCCCTCAAATCCTCATCCCCTTTTCCTAGAAAGCTTTATACCTTTCTTAAAAGGCCAGCAAGTTCCATTCTTGAGCTTGCCCTAGGAAAGGGTCCCCGAGATCACTTCACACCCATCTTAGTTGATATATCCTTCATAAGTGATTATCTATATATCGGGTCTCCTCCCATCAGTGAAAGCCCATAAAGAGTAGGAAGCTTTAGTTATAGTGATAGTGGGCTTTAGATTCATTATTTCTCTTGACCTAGCAAGTGCCCTCTAAGAATCCTTGCTAGTTTGAGTGGTAATAGGATGGAGAAATCATGGTACAAGAGTTACCTTGGCCTTTGTTTTTCCACCCTTATTCATATGCCTTTTTCCTTTGATTGATTTTTCTTCATAATTTCTTGGGGCTCTAGGGGATGAGAGTTTGAAGCATATGATACAATAGTAGATACCCCCTTTAAGGTGGGGTAGTTCATTTCCCACCAGGGGTTGGGACAATCATGGGATTCTTAATGATGGATGGGGCTCATCTAGGGCTCATAGGAACTAGGTTGATGGCCATGGATAAGGGGTAGGCTCGTGGTTTGTTTGTTTGTTTGGTTGTTTTTTTTTTTCACGTGCTAAATTTGTATATCCAGACCATATTTTGCATTTTATGGTACAATTTCCTGTTGAGAGTAGCCAAAAATGCTTTTCCTTTTCCTTTTAGCTTCATCAACCTTTGGGGAAAAATTTGAGGCCCGACCCAAAGTGTGGACAAGGGGAGGGGGAGGCTAACCCTTTGTGGACCCAGTGGAAAAATGTGGACCCAAATGGGAAAAGTGATAAATGGGGTTAAAATGAGTGAAGGGGAGTGATGTATATGGTGTTGGGAAGTGGGACCATGCAACCAAATAGGATTTCCCATATAGTGCCAACCCTAAAGCTAATAAGTAGTAAAGGAGATCCCACTGGTAAAGGATACAAAGCTAACCACTAAATCAGGTAGAGGAGACAAGAGTACATACCTAGCCCACACTTTGTGCTAAATCCTCCCACCAATCCATGCCAAAAAGTATCCATGAAATGTAAACAAAAATACTCAATTACATAATGATAATTCATACCTTCAAGATTGGGAGGCCCGCCTTCAAACATATGATCATAACATATGGGTGAGGGACCATATGGTTGGCTTAGGTGGCAGAGAAAATGGCACATCAAGCTATCTGGGAGATGCAAGGGGCTACTGGATGCCAGTTGAGGACCATCTAGGAGAAAACCTTTCTCCTATGATATAACCACCCATGGATGGTGGGTAACAATTCCTAAGGCCCATTCACAAGAGGAGGCTCAATAATTGGTACAATTTCTTCAAAAAGAAGTTAAATGGCTCACCAAGAAAGACCTATAAGAACACGTAAAGCTAGGAAAATGAAGATTTACTTTGCTACGATGACATTTCCTGAACCTAAGGGGCCCTATAAGAGGCCAAGTTAACCTAGAAGGGTTTTAGGATTTGGCACTATGCAAAATGACTAGCCCTACTTATATAACTTGTAAAACACTACAAGCTAGACATAGGGTTTATGATTTTACTTTTTCTTTTATGGTTATACAAGGCCAAACAAGGAGGTTGATAAGGGTCTTAGTGATGATGAACTTCTTTTGAGTTTTCATATTGATGATACGCTTGACACCTAGCTTAACCTTAGTATATCTCCTAGGGCATCAAACGATTTCCTTTGTAGCCATTCAATGTTGGAGCAAGTTCCCAGGTAGTTGCACTAGTGTGTCCTCCAATGGTCCTCCAAGTTTGAGGTCATTCCCATGATCGAATTAAGGGATACATAAAGCCCTAGCCATATGATCCAGGTGGATGTTGGTGTCCACCCACCTATTCCACTTGGACCCACACCTTTGCCTCTTTTAGTTTTCTAGTTTCCTTAATTGTAGCACAATTTACTATTTTTGGCAGCTTTTTGGGTCCTGAACTTCTGGAGCCATTTTGAGGCCCTAAACGATGTTTTTTGGGAAAATCAAGGCCATCATGGAATGACCCATTGTGGTCATTTGGAAGTTGTATTCCTCAGATAGATATTTCTAACGAGGTATTATGCGCATCAAACGGAGATTGTATGTCAAAGTTACGACTCCGGGAAGTTGATGTACCAATTTACCCAAATGGGGCCCATAGTTTTGGCGCTTCATCTCATAGGATTAGGTTTTTGGATGTTTAGGGTTTTCCATTGTTTCTCAATAATAAATAGGTCTCCAAGCCTCATTGTAACATAGTTCAGAGGCATGTAGCCACCACATTTCTTCTTAGAGATAAGCTACCATTGCTCGACCAAAAGTTGTATGCGCAACAAAAATATTTAAAATACTTCGTAGACAAAGACATCCATTGTAGGACAATAATTGTAAATTGTATATTGAATAAAAGAATTGATATATGATGATTACAAATGAGAATGAAGGTCCTGTATATATAGCCAATTAAGTACCCTTTCATGAATAGGCATGTCCCTAAGACATGCCTTTTCATAATTAACTAACTAATCATTAGTTAATTTACTTATTATTTATTATTATTTTTATATTATTATGATTATTATTTTTTATCTATTTTTATTTATTTTTACATAATTTATGTTCATAACATAGTCTTATTTCCATTATGTTTGTAAGCATATTTCAATATTTGATATTAATGAAATGAAGTATTATTTTTGCTGCATCTTTGTATTTATGCTTGTATCTGTAATTTTTTGCATTCTTGTTTATGTTCAGATCAGTGGTATCAAAGCGATATGTTCTTTCTCTATTTTTCTTTGCATGTCCCCAATGAGTTCAGCATATATGGAGTTAGGGCTCGAACTGGTCGAAACTTTGCAAGACCAACCTCATAAATCCCGATGGTCTCCCATGGCAGAAGAGAAGAAAGACGAGGGGGTAGATATTCTTTCAAAATCTTGCTTGAAGAAGCCCTCGAGCAATACAAGAATGCGATGATGGACAACTTTGCCCAGATCCTTTAGCGGCTACCTAAGGGTAACACATCTCCTTCTAGAAGCTACTCTGGAAGCACCACATCCTTTAAGGTATAGGTTAACTTTGACATCGCCATATTAGGGTTTTGTTTTGTTTTGTTTGTTGTTGTTGTTGTTGTTGTTGTTGTTTTTTTTTTTTTTTTTTTTTTTTTTTTTTGCAAAAACTGAAATGTATTGAACAACAAATTGCAACTAATTGAAATGAAATTGCAGAATTGAAATGAAAGCAAGGAAATGACAAATCTACTTTGTTGAAATGGAAATTGCAGAATTAAAATGAAAGCAGGAAATGATTAATCTACGCTTGCTGAAATGAAATTGTAGAATGGAAATGAAAGAAGGAAATGCCTAATCTACGCTTGCTGAAAGGAAATTGCAGAATGGAAATGAAAGCAGGAAATTCCTAATCTACTTTTGCAGAATTGAAATTGCAGAATTGAAATGAAACAACTACTCTACTTTTGCTAAAATAAACTACTTAGCAGAATGTTGCAGTAGAAAATAGAAGAAAAGCAGTAATCACAAAATACTCTAATGCTTTCCCGACAACGATGCCAAAAATAATGGTGATCTCCAGTATTGCAGCAATAATGCTGCAACTCCTGGGGCTTCCTTCTTTACTTTTATCAACCCTAGTTTACCCACTAACCCTATTTTTGCAAGAAAAGAGATGAAAACTAATGAAGTGAGTGCCATTGATTATTGAAAGGTAAATTGCATTTATTCAAGCTACTTCTGAAGAGAAATGAGAAGAAATCATATTTTTATACTTTTGAGTATTTTTATGTGGAATTATTATGCTTGTGATTTGACTGGTTGTGACTGTGCAGAGGTTTGGTGGCAAAGGAAGATGGAGTTGTGTTTTACAAAAGGTGAGGAAGGTGTGGAGAGGTCATAAGAAGCCCCTAGTACCCTTCATAAGACTTCCATTGCGATCAAACTCCGAAAAATCACTCACAGGAAATTCTAAAGGAAGCTGCAGGGGATCTACAAGAGGTTCTGCATGAGGATCTACAGAAGGAGGCCGAAAGTGGTTTTTGGAGGTTTGAAGGTGGAAAAATGATGGGAAAGGGGAAATGAAGGCTAGATAAAGGTGTTGAGGGGTCTAGAACTTGTCAAAGAAGATCAAGGATGAAGGAGATGGTTGGATTTGTTCAAATGACAAGAAAGCAGCTTTATGGAAAAACAACACAGAAATTAGGGCAGATTGGCGAAATGTGGTGAAAGAGATGAGGGATATATGAGAAGTGAGCTAGTTCTAGCTATTTTATGGAGGAATGATGATGAGATCTGCATATTTACTTATCAAAACTGACCAAAGAAAGAACTGAAAACAGAGTTTTGTCTAGCTTAACCTAATTTCTGACCTAAAACCAGAAAATGTTGAACAATACCTTATCAACTGAAAAGCATGCAAGAGAAATATGGTAAATGAATAGGAGATATCTAAGCATGTGAATCTAAGCTACTATCAAGTTTTCCAAATCAAGTTATCACACTAGCAGTTGCATGAAAGAGCAAAAACTGTGTTTTTGGTGGCAGCAGTAGTGCCTTGACCTCAAATCATAGTCCTAGGAAGGAAGAAAGGAGATCAAGACCTAATATTGGCATTTTTGGATTTTTTTTGTCACTGCAGCAACTTATTTAAGCAACTTGAAACAAAAACAACTATTCTAACCATCAAAAGCAACTTAATCTAATGAAGTAAAATGAGTATATGCAACAGAAATTAACTCAGGAATGGAAACAAAAACATATAAGTACACAAAGGAGGTGTTGGGAAGCTTGGGTTGGGCCCTAACCCAAGAGATTTAGCCCTTCGAAAGAGATCAGTGCTGGCTCAAAACCTGTTTCATCTTCATTATAAAAAATAGCAGTTACATCACATAAACTGTTCTCAAAAAGAGCTCGAAAATGAGCTGAGCACAATGCTGCACAAAAGTGCGAAAATATACTAAGAATTGGCTAACCTACTGAGGCTCGAAGCCTTCTTATTTATACAAATGGGGACTCCCAACAATCCTCCTAATATCAAAGAACTCGGCTTCCTAGAACTAAAGATAACAACATTCCTACTTGACTTGCTTGGATGCCCCTTGGAATCATCAATATGAGCCTTTGTACTCCAAGATGTTGATGGAGTATTTGAGGAAAAGGGTCATTAATGAAGGAGAAACCCCTCCTATAAGTCCTCTTCCCTATTTTCCTCGAGTTTTAGCTGCCATGTGCTCATAAATTCCTTGTCTTTGTCCAAAATTGTCCAAAAAATTTTGCAATAAAGACTCATTAGACTACATGGCAAAGTGACTAACCCAATTCACTCTATTAGCATAAATATATTCAAAAAAATGCAACAAACTAATGAGAATGGTGGATTAAATCAAAATAAGAGGCAGAATGAGCCCATATAGTTACCCATTTCTGGGGCTCATCACCACTGCTACATATGTATTGCAGCTTCCTCTCAACATGATGCCTCATGCTGCCCATAGCATTGCCACACCTAACTGTTGCACTGCAACTCAGTTACTGAGAAGTAAGTAACTAAATTCACCCAAACAATGATATCCTGGTTAGTATGGAAGCCTCGTCATGCTGAAGCTACCTTTTTTGCTATCCTGTGCACCCTCTACTGCCACTACGCTGTTGCAAACCCATATGTGCCTCTCGCACTGCTACAACCTCCATTGTGTTGCCTCATATTTATACACTCTAGCCCTGCTTTACTGCTCCATCACACTTTGCTCCACCCAACACCTGTCATCATGCTACTGTCACTAAGGGCTTCCATAGTCATATGTGTTCCAAGAGTTTGGGCACCTCAAGGATCCTGCACCTGCATGTAGTCCTCTCGACTACAACTCAATGTCACCCCACCTCTTTTCTAGACGTGCATGAGTACTCATGGCATAATTGTCATCAATCTCGACATCCTTCTCCACCTTTGTTGGAGCTTCCTTTGAGTCAGAAGCTTCTCCCTTGATTTTCTTCCTAGGGCACTGAGATGAATAATATCTCAAATCCTGACAATTGAAGCACTTGATCTTGGAGATTTCCTTCTTCTTCCTCTTCCCTTGTTGTCCCACAGATGCTAGAGCCGCATCCTCCTCCTCCACTTTTTTGGCTTGAACTCCCTTACCACTACTCCCTGCCTTGGTAAACCTCCTAATCTCTTCTTGTCAAAGAGCATCCCACATCTCCTCCCAACTGGGGAGAGTTTTTCTACCCAAAATGCTTTGGAAAAACGTATCCCAGTCCTCTGGATCTGGTGTAGACCCCACAAAAGCAAGCTGGTCGCGAATTCCTTACAACTTGAGGAGGAAGTAATATATCTCCTCCCCTTTATGCATCTCATATGACCTCATCTGATTCTCCAATATTATCTTCTGTTGCACGAAAGATCCCTGGTATAAGGTGGTCAGGGTGTTCCACATCTCCTTTTCTATGTTCTTCTCAGTAATATGTGGTATGCAATGATCTTTGACCTCGTCTAGGATAATGCACTTCACCCTCACCTGGGCCTCCTCATACTTCTCATTGTCATCTGGGTCAACTGGGATAGCCACTACTTTCAAGGCATACTCCTTGATTCGATGTCTATCTAGGACTGCCAGGATCCAGGCCTTCCAAATGACAAAATTGGAAGCCCCATCCAATTTTTCTTGATTCCTTAGTCTATTCACTACCATCTCTATGTTGGGTTGTGTTATATTCTTTCCACATAGTTAACAAGGGGTTTGAAGGACACCTGTAACCCCACTTTATGGGGAACGGGTCAACACCCTGAAAAATTTTGGTTTTGGACCCTATGTTAGGTCGGGCAGACCCACTAATGATTTTGTGCATGATTTTCGCACATATTTTTTGGTCGCGATGGTTTTCGTCCATGGTATTGGATGCTTCGGCATGTATAAATATGTATTGTAACATTGAAAGGAACATAATGAAAAATCAAGTTGGTAGTCCCAGTTTTGGGATCCAAGGGAAAATCTCTGTGTATATGTGTTTTATGTGTTATGATCTCGCATTGTTTATTTTCTATGTTTTATAATTTGTATGCAGGTAGTTTCTGTACGGGGTTAAAACATACATTTGGTATCAGAGCTATTTTGGCTTCAACTGGACGACTTTGTTGCTGAGGGGTTTCGCTCGGGCCTGTGGTAGACCCTGTTCAGTGGGATATCTCCGAGATCAATTTTGGTGGTGAAAGAAGATGGCGAGCAGTGGAAAGATAGAGATCGAGAAATTTAATGGTCAGAGTTTTGAGTTGTGGAAACTCAAGATGGAGGATCTGTTGGTAGATAAAGACCAGTGGATCGTGGTAGATCCAGGTACTAAACCAACAGGAGTGTCTGATGAAGAATGGAAGAAGTTGGATTGGAACGCAAAGAACACAATACGATTGTGTGTCTCCGATTCAGTATTGCTGAATGTATCAGGGGAAGCTATGGCGAAGGCTTTGTGGGACAAGTTAGGGACTTTGTACGATTCTAAGTCTCTGGTGAATAAACTATTCCTGCGGAAAAAGCTTTATAACCTGAGGATGAAAGATGGATACTTATTGACAGAGCATCTGAATGCATTTAATACTGTGGTAAGTCGGTTAGCATCTGTTGATATTTACAATTTCAGATGAAGATAAGTGCATCAGTTTGTTGCGTTCTCTACCAGATTTGTGGGATAGTCTGGTTATTGCCATAGGTAGCAATGCAACTGCCTTGCATTTTGATGAAATAGTCTCATCCTTGCTGACGGAGGAGATGAGATAGAAAAATATGGAGAGCCAAAATGGTGATGCCTTGTCTGTATGAGGGCAGACCCAGAACAGAAACAAAAATAAGTCATCGAGTGGGAGATCTAAATCTAAAGGGAGATCTAAATCTCTAGGAAAACTTATAAAGGTGATATGCTGGAAATGTGGAAAGGAAGGGCACTACAAAAGGGACTATAAATCTAAAGCTCCTAACAAAGGAAAGGGATCTGATGAGGCTCCTTCTGCAGGGGCGAAAACCATCTCAGATGAAGGTGGGGATGTGTACTTGGCTTCTTCAAGTACAAATGTAGATCATGAGGCATGGTTGATTGACTCAGGTGCATCCTTTCACTTCAATCCCCATAGAGAGTGGTTCTGCAAGTATGAGAAATATGATGGTGGTGATGTCTTCTCGGGGATGACAGGAAGGCTAGAATTGTTGGTCGCAAAAAAGTAAAGTTGAAGTTGCAAGGTGTAAGGGTTAGAATGCTTCCAGGTATTCCACATATTCCTGCATTAGCTAGAAATCTGATTTCTATTAGCAAGCTAGATGATGCAGGTGTAAAAATAGTGTTCGAGAAGGAAACCTACAAGATGGATCGAGCAGCATTGGTATTGATGCGGGGAGTTCAGATTGGAACTATGTACAAGCTGCTAGGTAGCACTATTATTGATGGGTGCAATAGTTCTGTGGTTCCTGAAAGTGGAGCAGAAAATCTAGTGGCCTCTGGAGAGAAAACCATGTTGTGGCATCAAAGGCTTGGACATATTGGAGAAAAGGGCCTTTGAATACTTCATGGTAAAGGTATGGTAGAACGTATAGGTAATAGCTCTTTGGACTTTGATTTCTGTGAAAATTGTCTATATGGGAAGAAAAATTGGGTGAGTTTCCCCTCTGGTAGTGATGCAGGAGCATCAAGCGTTTGGCCAGCAATGTGGAAAATTGTCCACATGTTGTGGCCTGACAGGGTGAAATTTATTTCTGTGTTAATGTCGAGTTACTAAAGAGTTCGATTTCCTAAATAATTAGTTATTACTGTAAGTGGGCGTGTTACAACAGGTGTAAGTGAGTGCTATTAACTAGGAGTTTTCTTGCTGGAATTTTAAATTAAAAGATTGTGTATTTGTCATAAAAACGAGGAGATTTGAGTTAATTCTAATGTGTAATCTTCTGTTAGCTCAGAGCGTCGAAAACTTGTAAATGTAAATCCCAGGAATCGCGGCAATCCGTTTCAGAACTAACATTCCAGGTGTCGGATCAGGCGTTGTCATCTGGAAGTACACGCAAAGTGGGACTGAAGATAGGGTTTATCGTGGAGAATCCGAAGGACCTTCTGAAATGCTAACGATTCCAATGCTGGACCAGCCATGCTGGCGGCTCGTGCTCCACATTCTTCTCATTTTGTTGCGTGGTTACTTATTTCATTAACCTGATACAAATCAGGAGGCGGTCTCACTCGTTTAGGAGGGTAGTATTAGAGCGTTCAACGCTCATAGAACCAGATTGATATATATTACTTTGTAATTGGATGTAAAGAAAAATAAAGAATCGGCTCAAAGGTCGATAGTGTGATTTTTTTAATTAGATACCAGTGTCTTTACATACCTAAAGCTGTGTGTTAAAGCAGCGTTTCTTTTAGTCATTTTTTTTTTTTTTTTTCAGATTTCATGCAAAATACGGCCTGCGTTTTCAAATAAAAATGGATCCGTAATCTTCAGGGGGGATAAGATGGCGTAGGCGGAAATTCACGCCTCTGGTTTATATAACAGGTGTTGAGATTTTGTTTCCTGTTTTGTTGTTTTAGTTGTGGCCTCAGATGCGAGAGGCTGGGCATTGCACCATCGTTCTTCTGGTTTTAGTATTTATTTGCTGTTCATTTTATTCAGATGACAATGAAAATTAGAGAACTCGCGTCGTCCATAATTTAAAAAAACAGAGGTATTGTGTATGTTGCGTGACCTTTGATGAGTGTGTGAATTGTTGCGCATCGGTGTTGCCCGAGGGGCTTTCAGTTCGGTTGATTAATTTCCTTTGGTATATAATACAAGGTTTGTAGGCCTATGCCTCCGTAGATCAGAAATAGAGTATTATGCTATGCTTGCTAAGGTTGGAGTGCATCATTTCAATGGAAACAATGTTGATCTGGGAAAAGCCTGTGGCAAGTATTACCGTGTGTGCTGTCTTAGCATTATGGATCCAGGTGATTCTGATATTATTAAGACGGTCTCAGGAGATCAGTGAGAGCATCTGGGATGGTTTAGCAAGAGAATTGTCATTTTCTGACATTGTTTCAATTTTTTGAGAAGGTAGTAGCAAACTAGTGGGTAGAAATTCTCAGAGGCAACGGAGAGTTTAATTTATACTGAGAGGCAGAGAACTCAGTTGAAACTAGAGTTTAGAGTTTAGTTTAGATTAATGTTCTGTGGTTCTGTGCTTGGGAGCGTATTAATTGCTGCACAATGTTGGGATAAAGATTGATGTTTATAAATGCTTTGTTGGTATCTAACAAGAATGTAATTGTCATGCGATGGGCTGCGCACTGTATAACAAGTGCAAGAATTTAGTTCTTCATTTGAATGCAAACAGACTTTTCCATTTTTTGATATTCCGCATGTTAAATAAACAGAGGTTTTCTAATTAAATCGATTGAAGGATTGGAGCAGATTTAAAACAGGCGTTCGGTGCATCAATTTTTGGTATCAGAGCCAAAAGATCCAGGTGATTGCAGCTAAGATGCCGCCAAGGCGAGGAATTGGTCGAGGAAGACCAGAACCAAATGCAGTCCTGATCGACGAAGTGCGGAGACTGCGTGAACGAATGGAGACAATGGAAACAGCCCAGAGAAGAGCACCAGATGTAAAAATTGAGAGTTCTTCAGAAGAATCTGACGAAGAGGTGGGAGCAGGAGAAGAAAATGAAACTGCCAAAGTCCTCAAGATGCTGGCAAAAGTTGGAAGCAAGCCCAAGATAGAAATTCCTATGTATGATGGAAGTTTAAATGCCGAGGAGCTCATGGATTGGATCAGATCCATAGATCAGTATTTCGATTATGAAGAGGTTGAGGAGAATAAGAGGGTGAAGTTTGCAGTCACCAGACTGAAGGGCCATGTAGCCATATGGTGGGACGAGTTACAGACATCAAGAACGCGAAAGGGGAAATCTAAGATCAAGCAGTGGGATAAAATGGTAAGCAATCTCAAAGCTAAGTTTTTGCCTAAAGACTATCATTTGAATCTTTTTAAGCAGATGCAAAATTTGAAACAAAAGGGAATGTCTATTAAAGAATATACTGAAGAATTTTACAGGTTAAATATCAGAACAGGGCATGTAGAAGATGATTTGGAGAATGTAGCCAGGTATATTAATGGGCTAAGGTATGAGATCCAAGATGAGATTAGCCTGTTAAGTTTGAAAACTATTGAGGATGCCTATCAAGCAGCCTTGAAGGCAGAGGAAAAACTGTTGCGTAAACAAAACCAGAGAAACAGAGGTAAGAATCCAGCAAACGAAGGCAGGATACTTGAATCCAAAGTTCAACACTCTCAGAATGAGGCAGGGAGTGCGAGCAATAGAGCACCACAAAGAGGAGATTTTGGCCGTGGAAGGTTTGTGCCCAGAGGCAGAGGCCGAGGAAGAGATGTCCAGTGCTTTGCATGTGGCGAATGGGGACATGTACAATGGGATTGTCCTCATCAGAGATCAGTAAACTGGCGCAACGTGAATGTTGCAGAAGCCAAGGAGGAGATTCCTCAACCTGAAGCTAAAGAGGAACCACCAGAAGACGAAGAGTCCCTATTAATGAAGCGGGTATTACTGGAAGGAGCTAAGGAAGCCAAAGAACCAGTTCAAAGAAGGACTTTATTCAGGACTGTATGCAAGTCCAAGGGTAAGTGTTGCAAGTTGATAATTGATAGCGGTAGTATTGACAATCTTGTTTCTACAGAGATGGTGGATAAGTTGAAGTTGGAAAGGACAGTACACCCAACTCCTTATAAAGTATCGTGGCTCCAGAAAGGCCATCAAATTTTTGTGACTGAACAATGTAAAGTTGACTTTCAGATTGGCACTTATCAGGATGTTATTTTATGTGATATAATGCCGATGGATGTCTGCCACGTATTGCTAGGGAGGCCCTGGCAGTTTGACCGAAATGCCATTCATGATGGCAGAAGAAATACTTATACTTTGGAGAAAGATGGGAACAAGCATACACTACTGCCATTGAAAGTTGAAGCTGATAAAGAAGCAGCTGGGAACAGTGTTACGTTGATGAATGAGAAGATCCTGTTGCAGGGAGATGAAAAGGGTAAGGAGGTGCATTTTGCTGGTGTTGGTGAACCCAAGGAAAATGTTGAAGCCGGAACGCAAGTGAAAGAGTCGATGGATAAATGGCTAATCAGTGAAAGCCTTAATCCATGTGCTGTGCCAATAGCACTCAGTCCGAAGAATGAAGATTGGAAGGGATATGCAGTCTCTAAAGAAGAGCTGAAATTGGATCCGAAGAAAATCCAAGTAGATGGGAATTGGCTAACTCCTAGAAGCATATTTGAGGGAGATGTCAAAAGCAGATGGCAGGAATGCAGTAGCAAAGACAAGCAGCGAGCAGATATGAGGAGGCGGAAAAAGAAATTCCAAACAGGTGATTTAGTTATGTATTGCCGAAAGGTACCTATACTAAAAGCCAAAAGAAGAACCACAAAGAGACGCCATAACAGATAAAAGCCCAAAGCAGGAAAAAGGAAAAAGAAAGCGCTAAAGCGAACCAGGAGTCAGGCTCATTTGACCAATTGGAAAGAGGAACCAATAGCGGACGTCGACAGAGCTACAGAGAATGAGGATCAACTCCAAACAACTACAAGATTAGTTTTCTTCCCCGGGAGTCTGATGCAGGAGCATCAAGCGTTTGGCCAGCAATGTGGAAAATTGTCCACATGTTGTGGCCTGACAGGGTGAAATTTATTTCTGTGTTAATGTCGAGTTACTAAAGAGTTCGATTTCCTAAATAATTAGTTATTACTGTAAGTGGGCGTGTTACAACAGGTGTAAGTGAGTGCTATTAACTAGGAGTTTTCTTGCTGGAATTTTAAATTAAAAGATTGTGTATTTGTCATAAAAACGAGGAGATTTGAGTTAATTCTAATGTGTAATCTTCTGTTAGCTCAGAGCGTCGAAAACTTGTAAATGTAAATCCCAGGAATCGCGGCAATCCGTTTCAGAACTAACATTCTAGGTGTCGGATCAGGCGTTGTCATCTGGAAGTACACGCAAAGTGGGACTGAAGATAGGGTTTATCGTGGAGAATCCGAAGGACCTTCTGAAATGCTAACGATTCCAATGCTGGACCAGCCATGCTGGCGGCTCGTGCTCCACATTCTTCTCATTTTGTTGTGTGGTTACTTATTTCATTAACCTGATACAAATCAGGAGGCGGTCTCACTCGTTTAGGAGGGTAGTATTAGAGCGTTCAACGCTCATAGAACCAGATTGATATATATTACTTTGTAATTGGATGTAAAGAAAAATAAAGAATCGGCTCAAAGGTCGATAGTGTGATTTTTTTAATTAGATACCAGTGTCTTTACATACCTAAAGCTGTGTGTTAAAGCAGCGTTTCTTTTAGTCATTTTTTTTTACAGATTTCATGCAAAATACGGCCTGCGTTTTCAAATAAAAATGGATCCGTAATCTTCAGGGGGGATAAGATGGCGTAGGCGGAAATTCACGCCTCTGGTTTATATAACAGGTGTTGAGATTTTGTTTCCTGTTTTGTTGTTTTAGTTGTGGCCTCAGATGCGAGAGGCTGGGCGTTGCACCATCGTTCTTCTGGTTTTAGTATTTATTTGCTGTTCATTTTATTCAAATGACAATGAAAATTAGAGAACTCGCATCGTCCATAATTTAAAAAAACAGAGGTATTGTGTATGTTGCGTGACCTTTGATGAGTGTGTGAATTGTTGCGCATCGGTGTTGCCCGAGGGGCTTTCAGTTCGGTTGATTAATTTCCTTTGGTATATAATACAAGGTTTGTAGGCCTATGCCTCCGTAGATCAGAAATAGAGTATTATGCTATGCTTGCTAAGGTTGGAGTGCATCATTTCAATGGAAACAATGTTGATCTGGGAACAGCCTGTGGCAAGTATTACCGTGTGTGCTGTCTTAGCATTATGGATCCAGGTGATTCTGATATTATTAAGACGGTCTCAGGAGATCAGTGAGAGCATCTGGGATGGTTTAGCAAGAGAATTGTCATTTTCTGACATTGTTTCAATTTTTTGAGAAGGTAGTAGCAAACTAGTGGGTAGAAATTCTCAGAGGCAACGGAGAGTTTAATTTATACTGAGAGGCAGAGAACTCAGTTGAAACTAGAGTTTAGAGTTTAGTTTAGATTGATGTTCTGTGGTTCTGTGCTTGGGAGCGTATTAATTGCTGCACAATGTTGGGATAAAGATTGATGTTTATAAATGCTTTGTTGGTATCTAACAAGAATGTAATTGTCATGCGATGGGCTGCGCACTGTATAACAAGTGCAAGAATTTAGTTCTTCATTTGAATGCAAACAGACTTTTCCATTTTTTTGATATTCCGCATGTTAAATAAACAGAGGTTTTCTAATTAAATCGATTGAAGGATTGGAGCAGATTTAAAACAGGCGTTCGGTGCATCAGGTAGTAAGAGGGCGAAACAGATATTAGAACTTATGCACAATGACGTGTTTGGACCTGTGAAGGTTCCATCACTAGGTAAGTTTGTGTACTATGTATCATTTATATATGACTTCTCAAGGAATACATGGATATATTTCCTTAAGAAGAAATCTGAAGTCTTTGATAGGTTTAAAGAATTTAAGGCTATGGTGGAAAACCAGACAGAGAAGAAGATAAAGGTGTTGAGGACAGCTAATGGTGGAGAGTTTTGCAGTAAGGAATTTGAAGAATTTTGTAAGAAGTGTGGTATAGCACGACAGAAGACTACTCCATATACACCTCACAAAAATGAAGTTGCAGAAAGAATGAATAAGACGTTGATGGAAAGGGCAAGAAGCATGCTCAGTGGTGCTGGGTTAGGACAGGAATTATGGGCAGAGGCGGTGGATACTACATGTTACCTGGTCAACAGGTCACCTTCATCAGCGTTGGAGGATAAGACTCCACAAGAAGTATGGACTGGTAAGAAACCCTCTCTTTCACAACTGAGGGTATTTGGATGTGATGCATATGTACATGTTCCAAAGGAGAAACGAACCAAGTTGGATAGTAAATCTGAAAAGTGCATCTTTATTGGGTATAAGGATGATTTAAAGGGTTATAAGCTTTGGAACTCAGTCACACGGAAGGTTGTGTACAGTCGAGATGTGGTGTTCAGAGAGGTAAAAGTTGTTATTAAACATGAATTCCAACCAAAGGAACCTGAGAAGATAGAGTTTGAGCTTAAGGAGGAAGAATCAAACTTTATAGCAGAGGAGGAATCAGAAGATGAAGAGCCACAAACTCCAGGTGTGAGAAGATCAGTTCGAGAAAGAAGGTAGCTAGAAAGGTATAGTCCATCTACTTTCTATTCAAA
>APFE031430313.1:11208-25186 GCA_000404065.3 Pinus taeda | reverse complement strand
CCCGATTATCCTCCAATCCATTGTTAATGCAGCGATTGAAAATTCGAGAGGCTCAACCCCTTCGTTCCTCCTAATGTTTGAGATCTTTAACTACATCGTGCATGTAAAAAATTGAACTTCCAGCCTGAGAAGACAGATTCCAAAATCAATCAATTGGATAGATCTCAAGTTCCTACAGTAAGAGAATTAAAAAGTATGATAATTAGGTTTTATATCGATTATAAGGTGCATCAATGCATTGACATAGTGGTGGTTGACATTCCATAAGCATATGGGTTATTACTTGGTAGACATTGGTCAAGTAAGCTCCAAGGATATTTTGTGACTGACTTGTCCCGCTTATGGCTGCCTTATAAAGGTAAGAACAACTAGATCATAGTCAATAACGATCCCTATATGATGCATAAGATCACTGATTTAGAAGCCCCATGATCCAAAACGGATCCTAGAACACTCTCTAAGTTTTCATGAACTCTTTAAAAATCATGCCAAAGATTCAAAGCCTTATAAAGATCAAGCTGTCGGGAGGAATCCTCATGATAGTTGCAAATTGCGATCAACACCGATCAACGAGGGTTGTCAATCTAGCGCGTAGAGTGGCGGACCATGGTAACGCGTGATGACACCAACCAACAAATGTAGGGACAAATTGAAGCAGTAGAGGTAGTTTTCGATATGCTATTAGCAACAAATCGCATATCGCAGGGCGAACCTCTTAGTGAAGGAAAGCCCCGAGCACCCAGACCTGAAATAATTATAAAACACGGAAAATATTGTTTCGGTTCCTTCAAAGCGGGATTCCACAAAACTGGCAGGATATCAGACGAGCTTCGAGCGGTAAGTGGTTTCAATTGAGTTCCGCCCGATGCCATACAACGATTGCCACACATCCCGGGGAAGAGAGAGAGAACCGCTCACATCGAACGAGTAAACATCATGCTACTCAGCCACCCGATATGAACGATAACCATAGGATTTGGGGCCCCCAGATCAATGGCAGAGACACATTTTGATGGATAACTGGATTTGACAGGATTATAGAGAAAGATCACATAGGATTTGAAGAACGATATGGACGATGCATTGGCAGAAGGTCGTGTTTCGCATGCATTCTTGTAGTTAATGGAAAAAACGGCCGTTTCAAATATGTCCAAGAGAGCTGACACTCATCTGTATGAAATAGCTAGCCACCTCCCTATGAGGTGTTATATAGTGACTGATTATGCAGGACAAAGGGATTCAAATGGACAGAGGCAGGGGAACCGGAAATCTAGGAAGAAGAAACAAACAGTCAGGAAGCAGATTGCCTTTAAAGCCAAAAACTACAGAAAGCAGAGGCAGAGGAGTAGTAAGCAGTAGGCAGTAAGCCGAGAGCAAAGAGAAGAAGCCGAGCTGACCTACAAAAGAAAAGGCAGCATCGAGCCAGAATTAGGACAGAGACAGAGAGGGTTAAAGAGTCTATGTACTCCAGAGAAGCCTTGAGAGGTTCAAGCGCACTCCTTTGTAATGCCTGTCGTGTATGAGTCTCAGATTGGGCTCATACTACTATGAACAATAAAGGTCAAGAGTCAGTAAAGAGAGTCTGTGTACTCCAGAGACTTGGGGGATCCAAGTACAATCTTACTGATTTATATCTGTCGAGTGAGACTCAAATTGAGCTCACTGTTGTGAAAACTCTACTTGAAAACATAATAGAGAGGCCACCACTAAAGGCTGGACTAGGAGACGTAGCCCAAGAGTATTGGGTGAACTCCTTATTAAACTTGTTGTGTATATGTTTGCTTATCATGTTTTCTTTAACTGCTTCATTACCTGTGTATTTCGCAATCTTATCGATCCGTTGCATAAAATATCATAGGCACATCCATGTACATGAGTCTGTAATACCTTATTATTTGTCTTAGATTAATTATAGATCACCCCAAAAGAGGGAATTAGTTTTGCTTAGGTAAAGTTGGGAATGTGTTTTTTGGAAAAATGTATTGGGTGTTATGAAACCCTGCCATGGCCTATTCCACCTGAAACACAGTTGGAACTCTTTCCTTGCCTTCCAACTAATGCTAATGAGCCCTTTACTATAGATGTAAATAATTTTAACAGATGTAATTAGGAATTATTTTTTGACTTTATATTATGATAGGTATAAAACTCATTGTGGAGTCGATGCCAACTGTATCCTTATGGACCCACAAAAAACAATTTTTTAATTTCTTGTAGGTTAGAATTTCAGTGCACTAACAACATTGTAGAGTATGAGGCACTGAGCTTTGGGGTCAAACAGACTATTGAACTAAAATTTGAATGTTTGAATGTGATTGGTATTTCTATAATCATCACGAGGCAAATACAAAATATTATTCACTGTTTATCAGCACATCTAAAAAAATTATCATCAGGAGGTATGGCACTTAATCTTTTGTTTTAAGTATTTCAGTATTAATTATCTTTATAAGAAGAACTTCGGTGTAAATCACATGATAGTCAACCTAGTCAACCTAGCTATTTGGAGGATCTGCTCTCCCTATTTAAGATGCAGCGATGATCTGACTCCTCAACTTGTCGTGACGATGAACCACACTAGTTGGTTCAAAACATGTCGACAAAGGTCTTTCTACATGTGATTTACACCGAAGTTCTTCTTATAACTATTATGGATCACATAAACCTCAATTCAACAATTAATTATCTTCCTACGGTCAATAATGTCACCGCCTACACTTCAGATAATGCCGTAGCTAGGTTTACACCTTTAAGAGATGGTTTTTCTATTGAGATTACTTATAAGCCTATTGTCCTGGATACTGTAATTAATTTACAAGTTCTCAATGATGATGAATAGACACTTAATTTTATGTCTAACGCCGAAGTGTTCAAGGATGCAGAAATAGATGAGGAAGAGCATGACAGATCCTTGCAAGGAGAAGCAGATTAGCGCAAGGGAAATCCCATGCCCAAAGGTGTTGTTGGGCTGGAAAGGTTATTCGATCTGCATAACTATTTCCAGGGCCCCATGAATACTAAGACTCAAATTTACACACTCTCTCATGACTCAAATCAATCTTGGAACTGAAATTGACCCCAAGTTTATCAATCTATGTGTAGGATGTTCACCTGATGAGAGGAAATCATTTTTCAACTTGTTCAGGAAGTATCAAGGTGTGTTTTCCTGGACGTATTTTAGCTGGATCATTTAGCATGTTATACCCATAAAGGAAGGGGTCAAACCATTCTGGCATAAAATAAGGAAAGTACACCCCACACTTGAACCCATTATCCAGAAAGAGTTGAAGAAGTTGTTGGATGCACGTATCATCTTCAACGTCAAGCATTCCACTTGGGTCTCAAATTTTGTTCACATACAGAAGAAGTCGGGTAAAATTCAGCTATGCATTGACTTTCAAAATATAAACTTGGATTCAGATAAATATAACTATATGGTTCCCTCTATGGAACTGATTCTTCAGATAGTATCTGGTTCTGAAATGTTCTCCTTGCTCAATGGCTTCTCTGAATACAACAAAGTGTTAGTTTCCGAACTAGATATTTTAAAGACAACTTTTAGGATGAAGTGGGGAACATTTGCATTTCTACATAGGCACTTTGACCTTATCAATGCCAAAGAAACATTATATAGGGCGATGGAAATTTCTTTTAGAGGACTAATGGGTCAAAGCATAGTGGTGTATTTGGATGATGTCATGGTTTTTCTGGAAAGGAGGTCATATCACGTCCACCATCTGAAGCAGATAATAGAGCAACGTTGAATGTACACGATTTCATTAAACCCCAAGAAAAACATATTCACAGTATCTGAAGGAAACCTCATTGGTCATATCATAACCAAAGATGGAACTACTGTTGACCCTGAGCACATAAAATCTATCACGCAAATCCCGCTCCCTAGTAGCAAGAAAGATATGTAGGCTTTCCTGGGTACAATTAACTTCTCCAAAAATTTATTTCTAATTTTGGCCAGATTATTATGCCCTTAAAAAACATGATAAAGAAGGATGTGATATTTAAGTAGAATCACGATGAGTTGGAAGCATTTGACTGTAACAAGAAATCCATCATAGAAGCCCCTTCTTGTACAACCTAGACTTCAACAAAGATTTCATTATGTACACTTTCACCTTAGACTCATACCTAGTTTTTATGCTTATTTAGAAGGATTGTAACAATGATGAGTGGCCCATATCCTTCATGAGCATAGGATTACAAGGTTCAGAGCTCAAATAGTGAGACATGGATAAACAATCATACACAGTCTACAAATCGGTTAAACATTTCTGACCCTACATTTTGAATAACCATGTAACAAAGTTCTTCCCTTATCTTGTCATTAGGTCACTGTTCTTCCAACAAGAGTTGGCTGAAGGCGAACTAAATGACTTGTCTTCATGAATATGAATTGGAGTTGAAGCTGGCTCACATGGTTAAAGGGCACGAATTATGTAAATTGGCCGCCAAGGTCGCAAATCAACAAAATGAAGAATTAGAAGGCTCAAATCACGAGATCGAGATGTACCAAAATGACCTCACATTGACACATGACCCTTCATGTTGTTATGTTGATCTGAAACAATATTTAAGACAAGGGACCCTTCCTCCTACCTTTTCCGCAAAACAAAAAAAAAATATGAGGCTTAAGGTTGCATCTTATCGTTAATATGAAGAAATTTGTTTTGTAAACACAAAGATGGCATGTTGCTCAAGTTCTCAGAATTTGGCGAAGCCCAATCAGTGTTAAAGGAGCTACATGATGGGCCAACAGGGGGTTATTACGCTAGCGATACCATGACCCATAAAATCATGAGGGTTTGTTTCTACTGGACAACCTTGTTCAAAGATGCTCATGCATATGTTCTTAAATTCTCTATCTACCAAAAGTGCACAGGAGGAGAATTTCGGTCAACCACCCCACTCCAATCTATAGTAGTGGAAGACCCATTTCAGCAGTGAGGAATAGATGTTATGAGGGAGATTGTGCCACACTCGTAAAAACATCATATGTATATTCTCACAACTACTGACTATTTCATGAGGTGTGTGGAATCCATCCTGTTGCGGAAAATCAACAATCAGGAGGAAGTATATTTTAATAGCCAACACTTCATAATGAGCTTCAATGTTCCAACTTCCCTCATTTTTTATAATGCTACTCATTTCCCATCTTTAAGGTTATATGATTTTTCTTTGGAAAATTGTATTGTTTTGAAACATTTAGCTAACTATTATCCCCAAGAAAATGTCTTATCAGATTCCACCAACAAAAACTTGCTCCACATTATCTTGAAAACCTTGCACTCACACTAAAGAAATTGGCACAATGCCTTAAAAAATCTCATGTGGGTTGACCACATCACCCCAGAACCATCTCTTAGAACCTCCCCTTATTTTCTAGTCTACGGGAAGGAATCCATTTTACTTCCAAACTTGTACCTACCCGTTCTCTAGTTTTCACAAGAGTCGCGGGGCACACCTTGTCCTAAAGTACAAGTTGAATTGACACTCTTCTCAAATTAGAGGAATAAATATAAAAGGATAGGGAGAAGTTTTACGTGTACCAAAGACGAATCAAGAGGTAGTTCGATAAGCATTCCATAGGAATAATGAGTTTAACATGGGTGACCTCTTTCTTAAATGGGTTAACCCCATGAGGACAAAGGCAAGCACATGAAATTCTAGGCTTGGTGGATTGGACCCTTTCAAGTTAAGGAGAAAATTGGCCAACATACCTATCATTTACAAACCTTATAAGGGAGGATTGATCCCCTACCCGTAAATGTCCACAACCTTAAATTCTATTTCAGCTAGCTGCTCCCTATCTGTATATTATTGTTTTCTTATTTGTTTTCCCTTTTTTCTCTCTCTCTCTCTCTTAGCCCTAGTCCCATTAATTTTTTTCCCTTTGCACTTAGTCTCGTTTTCCTTCATCATATCATAAGTTAGTAATAAAGATCCTACCTTGAATAAAAAATTATGGAACATCACCCGAGTCAGACACCATAGGGTTGGGGTAGCCTCTACACTAATGGATGATTTATACTCTTGTCTGTGCTTGTACTTGATCATTTCTAAAGTTGTGGTCAGAGTGAAGTGTGAAGATCTTTCTCGGTGGGGAACCCTAATTACCCAAGGCACCCTATCTGTCAACATTAAGACCCTGCTCTTAGCTTGGATAGATAGCTTGAATGAATTAGTTTATCCCGCTAACTCGAAAAGGGGAAAGGAAAACCTTAATGAGAAACATATTTTAGGAAAACAATAAAGTCTCTGAAAACCAGAAAAAAATACATCTCTTGTAACTAAAATAAGCCAAGATCCCTCATCCACCTAGGAAATTAAATGCCTAATAAATAAGTGTTAGTGAGCATCTGAATAAAGTAAATAAAGGGGAAAATATTGAGAAAGGCTTCCTGCATAGAGAGGTAATGTAACGACTTCGTCAAGGTACTATCCAAGCTCATTGGCAGTGGCACAACGTTTTCATTCTCTAGGGAGTGACTCTATTGGGGTACTGTCCAGCCTCGCTAGTAGCAGAGGAACACCAGAGACTTGTAACCACAATACCGAATATATTTATAGCTGATATAATTATCTGGACCCTTATGTGATGTCATTAAGAATGTTTTTGTTCTATGCAGTTAACAAGTCCAAGTCTAAATAGTAGGGGATTTCTGATCAATAACAAGGGTAACTTGGAGATACTAGTGGGACCTGTCATTTTAGAACAACACACTCACTAGGATCCACTGCATCCCAAAAATCAAGGACGAACATAGATACTGAGTTTCTACCAGCGAATCGCTAATTGTTGTAGTCGTTGCAACAACCCCCTCCCAAACTTTCTACCCATTCCAAAAGTTTTGGACTCCTATGCCTAGTTCGTACCTTTCACTCACCTTCCAATCCCACTTCATCATCCTGATCAAAAACAAAGTCCCTTCAATCCCCCAAAAAATACAATCCTACAGGGCTTCAGGTCCATTTTCCTCTTAAGTCTCAGGTTGTAGACAAATCAATTCTCATTCAGTTAAAGATAGTGACTTGCAACCTCCTTCCCCAAGAAACCAAGAAGAGTCACTAGGTCACACCTTAATTGACTAGATAATCCAAAATTTTGTGACCTTCACTAGTTTGCGACTTGGCAACCTCTCTAGGTCGTGAGGTCGCAAGTAAGTCAAGATGTCAATCCATGCAGCCTACGACCTTGTGACCCAGACACCTCACAGGTTGCCAAGTCGCAAGGTAGCATGAGTCTTTAGTTAACTTTTGTGACCATGAGATCCCATGAACTAGAAACCTAGGGTGGCCCACACGTGCGACCCCTTTTTTATATATATCGCTGACACACCCAAATCATTTATCCATTCACTTAGACTTACTCGAGCGACGGAGAAGACTAGGCAGTTGGCAAGGTGCATGACTTCCTCTAGGTAGGTGACTCTTCCCACCTCTACCATCATTTATTCATGCCATTTGTCCTCCCTATTAGTGTGACCCTACACCTTCCCAAATCAGGAGGGATTTATTTTATTTTGGTTTCCCCTTTGAGCTTGTTTAGCCATTGAAACCCTCTAACTTGTCTTTCCTTCCCCTATCTTCCCCTTTGTCTCATTAATTCAACCATTCTCTGGTGATTCTCCCCTACCTCTTAGTGATCTAGGCTTTAGGGTCAAGAGAGGGCCCAAAAGTTGCAACCCAAGCCTCATTTCTCCATGAGACCAACCGAAAGGACAAGTCACACTCCCAAAACCTACAATAGGTCTAAAGTTTCTACCTGTGACCCAACGATTTATGTGACATGCGATCCCATGACTCCTATGACCTATCCATCCCTGGGACTCCTATGACCAATGACCTCGTGACTTACCTAAGCTTGCGACCAACGACCTCGTGACTTACCTAAGTCTGTGACCCAATTAACTCAAGTCACTAGGTCGCTAATTTGGCTCCCTTATTTCTTTGGACTCCTATCCTATGCCACCTAGCTACCTCCTTTTAAGTTGGACTTTGGCTTGAAACTTTGCCGAGTTTTTTGAAGTTCTAATTGTGTTTTTCTATTTGTTATAAATTATTCATGTTGTCTCTCTCATCGTAGGATTGATTTTTTGACATGCCAAGTGACAACGATCTTGAGTGCATTTTGATTTCTTCTTTCTTTGGAGAAATGGAACCTGTAGTAGTCAAGTCTTCCCACAAGAGCACCGAAAGTAGTATCCAGGAAAGCTAACAAGGCTCATTACCTCCTATCTATAGGGACATTGCATGCAACATCATTAAGACTACAAAACTCTCTTGGTTCGACATATATGCATAATTTTCAAGGAAGGACATCCCTGAGGACTAGAAAGACTTCAAGGTATACCTCAATGTAAATAGGTATAGGCTTAACAAAGTGGCCTCACATCTTCATGTATGCTCATGTGCAGAGACCATCGATTGGATTATGCAGAACATTGGCCCAAATCGGTGGGTAGTAAGGAAGCATATAGGTGAGGCCTTCACAACCATATCATCCATAGACATTGCTACTTATTATAGGTTTCCAGATAGAGGAGAGACCTTTAATGCCAAGTGGTTTTCAAACTCCCTGATACTAACAAAATACATTTTAAGGTTCTAGGTTCCGGATGAAAAACGATCGAGTGTACAGGACATAAGGCCTTAAGAAAGTTTACCAACTAATTGTTGCAATGATGAATAGATTGTACATGAGGCGTGACATCAATACCTTTCTTGAGACATGGATCCCTATCATGTACATTGTTACCACCAGAGGCATAGTATTCAACTAGGAAAGCATCCTTGCTTCTGCATTGAAGACCAACATACATGCGGAAAAGTATCATGAGGCAAATCAAATATCAAAATTCTATATGGCATCGTACTTGTTAGATGCAGTATGTGCAAGGTGTCATTTTGACAATTGGAGTTATCACTGGAAAACAAGTGCGATAGAACCCATACATCATCATTATAAGATATTTTAGGTCGATTTCTGAATCTTTCATTGCCCCTTTATACCAGTTTGTATTCGGAGAAGACCCTCCTTTCATGTAAAATAGAGCTATGGAGACAATTACCAAAGTAGCATATTGGTTTCCCATCTAGGAGGGTATGTTCATCAGAGTCTTCAACTCGTAAAAACCTCCCCATGCATTTCTGGGGTTCGCCACAGAAAAATTACTATTGTGGGAAGTATGTTTCCTTATGACTACAAAATTCTCAAAGACACTAAATAAGGGAAAGAAAAATCCCTAGCCCGCCTTCCCACTCACCATTGGAGCGAATACTATTGAAATATTTAAGGAAGTCGACGAAGAGGTCAAAGACATGAATGGATTTCATTTTGTGACTCTAAGCCACTATACATATGACCCTAAAAGGATGGTAGCCACACATTTTAAGAAGGGTAATTTTAATTGGTCATACCCGCATACCAGGCAGTGTCAAGAAGATAAGGTCAAAAATTTGTACAATATGGCCAGAGAATTCAACCTGAGTGAGCAATAAGAAAAGAAAGATAAGAAAGATGAGCATCCCCAAGAGAACATAAGCCTACAAGCCAGATCCGCCTTGCTTAAGAGAAAATGTGAGCAACAAAAGGGAGGTGGGAAATTTAAAAGCCATAAAAGTGAGGAACTAAAAGGCCCTCTATGTGTGCAAGAGGGAGAGGAATATGGTGAAACTATGGAAGAAATAAATGTGACCCTAGTGAGGAAAAAGTAAGAGTTGAAAAGGAAAAGAGAATAAGAGCTAAGGAAGTCACAGAAATCAGGTGATCAATAGCCCGAGGACGTTCAGGAGAAACAACTTGAAGAAGAAAGAAGGAGGAAACAAGAAGAGGAAGAACAACTAAAAAAGGAGGAAGAGGAGTGATGAGTCCAAGAATAAAAGGAAAAAGAGGGGCGAGAGTAAGAAGAGATGGAAAGGAAGAAGCAACAAGAACAAGAAATCAAGAGGAGGTGGAAACAGGAACAGTAGGAAAATAAGAGGATAGAAGAGGAACATAGGAGGAAGGTTGATGAGGGAAAAAGGAAACAAGAAGAAGAGGAGCTGAAGAAAAGACAAGAAGAGATCAACGAGAAAAACAAGAATGATATCTAACAACAACAACAACACCAAGATTATGATGTGTAAGTTGAACTTCCTCCATTAGATGTTCCTTTTTCCACCCCCATTATTGTAGGGTGCTTACCTCTTAAGTAATTGGACATTCCCCATGAAGCAAAGGAGGAGATATTGGAACTCACAATACTTACTTTTGACCAAGTCAATCATAAGAGTGTGTAGGAAAGAAGAAAGTATTATGCGAGGAACACTGCAGAACCCCTGAAGACATTTTCCTAGATACTACAATAAATCCCAAGACGATTTCTTCGTATGAAACTACCTTTGTAGTTGCGACCAAGATAAATGTGGGAAGAATGAGAAAGCAGATTGTGGAACTTCAGGGCAGGCTCTACGTATATGAGAAGAGAGATGGCAAGGTAGAAGAACACTGAAAAAGGCTTGAAGAAGAAAATAAATGCCTGCACCTTGCTCACTCAAGCATACAATAACTACAGGAATAATTCAAGGAAGAAGTTGACACCCTTAGAGAATCCATGGTAGTGGTATATGAGGAGATATTGAAATTATGTCACGCTATGTCCCCTATCCTAGCCATATAAACTGACACAAAAGAAAAATATGTCATGCTAAAACAAGTTATCACAGCTCTCAATAACATTCATGAGTGGCAAACTAAATATCTAGAAGCACTGAAAATTCTCCCAAAGAAGGATTGGATAACCACCCAGAACGAAAAATTCCAGATACATATTAGGTTCCAGTCATGGGATAAGTTGACTAGGGATGTTGACAGGGTTCTTGCCTCTTACAGACATCTGCTGAGTGGGTTGGAGTCTATGATTGAAATTCACGGGGTTCCTTTCATTGGAGCAGTTGGATAAGTAAGGAAGTAAGAGGAAATCCTACAGGAGATTCAATCATTCTCAACCCTTTCAGGTAGGCTTCTAGCACAGGAGATTTGTAGGTCACGGAGGAAAACATTACATGGTATGTGGTGGAGCCAATGAGAATGTACATAAAGTTGGTAACCCTATCCAATTAAATCAAGGTCAAGAGAAGCACTCTCGTTCTTGATGCCATTGAATTCCTCCACATACATGACAAAGAGCAGCCAAAGGTGGCCGCAATAGCTATTGAGTACAAGCTTTGTCGTACCTACCTCGTGGAGCAGTTGCACACAGATGTTGTGGAATTGTCTATTAATAAATTGTTAGAGTACAATCAATTTGTTTTGTTGTGAATTGAAAGGTGAATTTGAAAGGTCATGTGGAAGTCCAAGAGTCAAGGGTAGACAAAAAAGTCACCCTCTTTTCTATAAATATACCCTCGTGACACATTGTAAAGGACTTTTTGGCTTTGAACTAACTCTAGTGTATATTGCTTTGAGAACTTATGATATTCTAGTGAATGAAAGGAGTAATGGTCTATTTCCAATGATGGATTTGGTGAAGACCTTGTATGTTGGTGCCATGAATATTATCAGCTTAATGAATTGAAAGTTCCCATGAGCTTTGGTGTACTATCTCCTAATGTGTCTTCTAGTGATGTGGGATTCATTTTGCAACACATACATGGTATATGATATGTTGACCTTATGCTTTTGTTGATAAACTATTTTATCGATATTGGCATAGTATCATTATGGAATGTGTGCTCACTTGTGGTTTCAATGGTTAAAAGTCATAAATCATTCTTTGTTTCTCAACTTATTTCTTATTTATATGTGGTCTTATTTAAAGTCTTGCTAACAACACTTTTCTTAGGATTCATGCTTTGAGGTTATGTTGTCGTTATTTATGGTATTTGTTTTATCAGGTGTTCATTAGTTACTTATTTTGATTTGATGAATTCTATACCTCCTAAGTATGAATCATGGATACTCTATGTCAAACCATCTAAATTAATTTAATATTGTGGTAAGTTAGTTGTTGTCTATGTAGATTAAATTTCTAATGAAGATAAGTGCATTAGTTTACTATGTTCTTTGTTAAATTCATAAGATACTTTGGTTGTGGCTATTGGAAGTAATGAAACCATATTAACGTTTCATTATGTGGTTTCATCCTTTCTATGAAAACAAATGATGTGGAATATGATGGATAGCTAGAGCACATATGCCTTAATTGCATGAGGTTGTTCCCAATATAAAAATAGAAATAAATTGTCAAGGGGGTGGGAGATCTAAATCTAAATTGGATATAAATATCTAGGAAATTTTGTAAGGAAATGCATTAAAGATGGACATTATAAGAATGACTCTATATTTTAAAATGTTGATAAAGGGAATGGATATTTTCTTTCTAGAGAAGGAATACCTTCTCAGAGGAAGGAGGGAGTGTGTACTTGTATTCTCCAAGAACACATCCATATCATGATGTATGTGTTTTTTTCATATTTTTCATAGGGAAATGTCATGTGAATATCAAAAGTCTAATGGAAACATTGTTTTCTTAGAGGTGACATTTTCCACATAGATAAATCGATGATTAGAATCATAATATGTGGAAGAGTTAAGTTATTGCTCAAGGGTGGAACCATTGTAACACTCCAAGGTATTTTGTACGTTTCAAAGCTACTTAGATATCTATAAGTAAAATGAAAATGTGAAATATCAAGGCAAACTACTACTCCATACAATCTGGCGACAAAATGGAACTGTAAAAGTATTGAATATGATGTTGGTGGAAAAGGTAAGGAGGATGCTCAATGGTGCCAAGTTATGATAGGATATCTGGGCAAAGGTAATGGTTGTTCCTTTTTACTTGGTAATTAATCACTCTCATCAATGTTGGTTGACAAAACTCCACATGAGGTTTGGACTAGTAAGAAACCCTCTCTTAAACATCTCATAGCTTTTGGTAGTTATGATGATGTACATGTTTTAAAAGACAATAGGATTAAGTTACATAATAAAACTAAAACAATTATCTTTATTGCTTATAAAGTTACTATAGATGGTTATAAACTTTAAAACCTAATAAAAAAGAACATTGTTTACAAAAAATATGTGGTTTTTAAAGATGTTAAAAATATTCCAAAACATGAATTGCTACCAAGGGAAAATGATCTAGAAATTATAGAGCTTGAATTAAAGGATGGAGAATCTAAGTCAACAGAAGAACGAGAATTAGAAGAAGAAAAACCTCCTATCCAGTTTTCATCTTTAATTATTATTAATAATGATCCCATAAAATTTAGGGAGTTAGTGGATTCAGAGGATGATAAACTCTTCATGAAGGTCACAGTTGAAGAAATAGTTACATTAGATAAAAATGAGACTAGGGATCTAGTTGAGTTGTCAGAGAGAAGAAAATCCATGGGTAGCAATTGAGTAATCTTTAAGAAAAATTTGAATGTAGAAGATAAAGAGCATAAGTATAAAGCTTGCTTTATAGAATAAGGATATTCCCAACTAAAAGGATTTGATTTTTGTGTAATTTTTTCTCTCATTTTTTAATTAACTTGTATTATATTTCATTTATTTATTGTTGTTATTTTTAATTTTCAAATAAAGTAAATGGATCTACATAAAAAAATATTGAAAAGAAATCTACAAAAATTAACTCATTAATTTTATAATAAACGTAAAAAACAATTTCTAAATTAAAAAATCCCCTAAATAGGATCCCATAAGTGGTAACATTTCATTACATAATAATAAGATGTTATTGTTGGTGTTCATGCTGTCCCCATTGAATTGTTATGGCTGGAAAAGTTACACGCCTTCCTGTAGAAGTAATTCCCTTTGTTGCTTTATCTCCACTTCCTCGTGTAACAA
Source organism: Pinus taeda (assembly GCA_000404065.3). Lineage (NCBI taxonomy): Eukaryota > Viridiplantae > Streptophyta > Pinopsida > Pinales > Pinaceae > Pinus > Pinus taeda. The sequence continues at coordinate 11,328 of APFE031430313.1, read as the reverse complement.
ATCAACCTACATAAACAAAATACAAAATAACTAAGGCTACATCATTGAAACAAATCAAATATTTCAAAATTTAAAATTTAAAATGTCACATTAATATTTCAAATACACCATACATATAAA
>APFE031430313.1:0-10470 GCA_000404065.3 Pinus taeda | reverse complement strand
TAATAATAATATTATTATTAATATTTTTAATATAATAATATTAATAAAAAAGAATATTGGTTAACTATGGTTGTGAACTATAGTCACAATTAAGATCAACATCTCTATGGTTGAATATGGTAAACTTTATCAACCATGGTCATCTTTGGTCAACCAAAGTCATTCTACCATGGTTAACCGTGGTAGGATATGATTATTCATGGTCAGTATGGTCAATCAATGTAAACCATCATCAATCATGGGACAAGCAACATCGCAGTGTGACAAGTATTGTCGTAATGCAACAAGCAACATGATAATAATTATCACAATGATACATTACATTGCAACTTATTCAACGTTGTATTGAAACATTAAATAAATTACAGTTTAATATTTTGGTTTCTAATATTGGACTTATGGTTTATTTTGGTTTATAATATTGGGTTTATGGTTCACAATATTAACATTTATAATTGTAGGGTATGTAATATTAATCCTAGGGTTTATAATCCCTTAGGTTTATAATATAAATAATATGGTCTAATATTATTCCATTGGGTTTATTATCTGTTGGGTTTGTAATATTAATCCTTAATATGTATATAATAAAATTATTAATATTTATAATATTAATATTAGGTTTTAATATTAATGCTAGGGTTTATAATCTCTTGGAATTATAATATTAATCCTATGGCTTAATATTAATCCCTTAGGTTTATAATCCCTTGGGTTTATTAATCCTTCGTGCTTATAATATTAATTTTTTGGGTTATAATATTAATAATCCCTTGGGTCTAAAATATTTATCCCTTGGGTATGAAAATCTATCCAATTTTGTAGTGTTACAAGCATCGTCGCAATGCAACAACCAACATGACAATCATTGTAACAATGATATATTACAATGCCATTTTTTCTATGTTGCATTGTGACATTGAATAAACTCGATTTTAATATTCTGGTTTATAATATTAGGTTTAAGGTTTATAATCATGTGGGTTTTAATATTAATCATAGGATTTATAACCCCTTGTTTTTATAATACAGATCGTAGTGTTTAATATTATTCCTTTGGATTTCTTATCCATTGGGTATATAATATTAATCCCTTGGGTTTATTAATCCTTCAGGTTTATAATATCATAATCCCTTAGGTTTATAATATTAATTCCCAATATGCATAATAATATATTAGGGTTTTATTCTAATCCTAGGGTTAATTTCATGATGATGGAATGGTACAGACATGCGCCCAACATCACATTGTGACAAACATTCTCTCAACATGACAATCAATTTAACAATGAACTATGTCGAAACTTATCTCTGAGAAGAGATGTCGAGGCTACATGCCTCTGAACTATGTTACAATCAAGCTCATGGGCCTATTTATTATTGAACAACAAGGGAAAACCCTAAACAGCCAAAACTCTAACCCCAGGAGATGGCCAACAGTTTGTGGGCCTCGTTGGAGTTTGCTGGGCAACCAGCTTCCCGAGGTCATAACTTGATCATATTATCTATGTTTGGCGCATACAATACCTTGTTGGAAATATCTCTCTGAGTACAATACGATTTTAAGCAAGCCCTTGCCTCTAGCTTTGGGCTTGCTACAAACCTCAAAAAAACACCGTTTAGGGGGCCAAACTGCTCTAGAAGTTTAGGACCTGAAAAACTTCTAAAAATAGTAAATTATGCAATAAACAAGGAAACAGATGAAACTGACTAGAGGCATAGGTGGAATAGGTGGGGTGGCAACCAATATCCACATGGATCAATCTTTCCCCCTTAGGAAGCAATGGTCCCCATTGTGCACAGAGCCTCCATGAGGTGAGGAAAGTTTTGTTGAACCTGGTTGTTGGTGAACCACTTGCCCCGACAAAGGATTTTGTCGTATTTAACAACTTGATATATCTTGATCCTTTTTTGGTGAGTGTTATTGATTTGTGTGTCCATGATCTAATAAATTGTTGCATGTTCCATGCAGTCTGCGTTTAGCTCTATTGGTGTGAGTTGTTATGCAATGTTGGATGTGTCTAGCAATGGTGGAAATATGGTTGGAGGTAGTTTACATTGAACACTAGGTGCATACCAAGGAATGGTGGAATGTTGAGCTTGAAGGCATTGTCCCCTACAACCTTAGTGATGGTGTATGACACATATTAGAGGAGGAGAAACTTGCGGTGGTGTCCCGTGAGGCACTCCTTCTACAAATGTAGCGAAAATTTGTCTCCCACCTAGAACATATGCGGCACCCGATGTTGATCATCGCATTGCTTGTACTTATCATTAGCTCTATCAATATATCATGGAACTGTTGGTGGATTTGTTGAATGCACTTAATGAAGTTGTTTTCCCTGTCGGCTTTAGATTGGACATGAGCTAAATCTACTTGAGTAGTTGCAAATGATATGGCCACATCAATGGAACATAATGGATGGAATCATAGCCCTACCTAAAAGGGGTTGTGGCCTGTTGAGCTATGGAGATATCTAATGTAGCTATGTTAGATATAGGGGAGGCTTTCATCCCATGTGGATGCTTTGAGTTGTACATGTACAAAATGTATATGATCATCCTGTTGATGACGTCTATTTGACCATCCGTTTGGGGGTGGAAAGTCATGGAATTAGTAAGTTTTTTTTCCAACGTCGACCATAGATGACCAAAATGCACTTAGGAATCTGTTGTCTCAAATCTGAGACAATGGACTGTGGGATCCCAAAGTGTACTCACACTCACTCAAAGAAGATATTAGTAGTGGAATTTGTTGTGATACTCTTCTTGTAGGTCGCCATAATCACCATCTTAGAGAATCTGTCGACAACTACAAAAATGTAGTCATTGTTGTTCTTAGTAGAAGGAAGGCCCAACATGTAATCCATGGATATGGATTCCCAAGGTTGAATAGGAGTAGGCATAGGAGTATATAGGCCTTGCTTCTTGATGGTTGGTTTGGAAATGGCACAAGCAGTGCATGATCTAATGTACTTCCCAACATCCTAATGAATGTTCAACCAATAAAAATATTGTTGCGGTACTGCCACTATTTTCTCTACTCTGAAATGGCTAGTGACCTAACTATAGTGCGCCTCCCAAATCATCTTGGTACGCTCTCTTGAAGGTACACATATATTTCCCAGGTGGCATAACAATGCATCCTGGAGGTGAAAATTTGGAACTTTCTTACCTAACAGAAGTGTCTGGTATGTGCTGTCGAATTCAAGATCTCTCTTGCAAATATGTGGCCACCCTGAAGTCTCATGCCCACAAGAGTCGAGCACAATGATCAACGCCATGACTGGTGGTCAGCTAAGGCAGTCTTTTATAGTATTGGTGCTAGCCTTCTTGTACTTAATGTCCAAATGGAACTTTTGTAGGTATATGGACCATTTTTTATGATGATCGTTTTGTAACTTCCCTTGTGTCTGTATGAACGACAGGGGTCGGTGGTCTGTGTGGATGACCATTTCCTTCCCCATAATGTACTACCTCCATTGGAGACAAACCTGCAGAATGAAATACATTTATTTGTCATATGTGGGATATGTTCGGACTGTGTCTAAAGGTGTCTCATTGTGGTAAGCGATTGGATGCCACTGCTGAGTAATAATTGCACCAATAGCATAATCAGAGGCATCTATCTCAATCTCAAATGGTTGTTGTAGGTCTGGTAATGTGAGAACTGGTGCAGAGCATAGGTGATTATTATACTTGGAAAATGCCTGCTCCTGGGTCTCGGGCCAAAAGAAATTTGTTTTTTCTCTACCCTTAGTGACTTGACTTAAAGGCCAAGTGATATGAGAGAACCCCAACACGAACTTGTGATAGAAATTGGTGAGGGCTAGACAGGTATAGAGCTCTCTTAGAGTGGTTGGGGTTAGCCAATCCCGAACGAATTGTATCTTGGTTGGGTCCACATATACACCTTGCTCATCAATGTTGTACTTGAGATATTGAACCTAGGTCATGCCAAAAGTTCATTTCTCCAAATTGGCATACAGTTTGTGTTATAGAAGGGTTTGGAGGACCTATCGAATATGGCAGAGGTGCTCTTCTCAACTCTAGATGAAGATCAAGATGACATCTAAATAGACCACACGAATGCATTGGTGAAGGGTCGCAAGATGTCGTCCATGAATCTCATGAAGGTTGTGGGGGAATTCATCAACCCGAAATGCATCACCAACCATTCAAAAAGGCCTTCCTTGGATTTGAAAGCAGACTTCCACACATTGGAAGGTTCAATAGGCACCTAGTCATACCTGAACTTCAAGTCAATATATTTGGCCCCCTTGAGCTAGTCCATAAGGTCATCGATATGTGGGATTGGGTACCTATTTCAAACAGTGATATTGTTTAGCACCTGATAGTCAATACAGAGTCTCAAGGTCTCGTCCTTGTTCTGTACCAATACAATTGGGCTCCCACAAGGTGATGAGCTTGGTCTGATGGCCCTTTCTACAAATACTCCTAAATATTCCTTTTTATCTCATTGTTCTCCAAAACAGAGCATTGATAGATCATTCCGTTGTGTAGTTATGCCCCCATGGTCATATCGATGGAGTGCTTGAGCTGATAGTGCAGAGGTACCCCCGTAGGTGAGGCGAAAATGTCCATGTACTCCTCCAAGGCATTGTTCATATGTTGTTGATGTGCAGAGGATCCCTTTCTGGAATTCATGGACATAATATTCTTCTTTCCTTGAGGACGAATCATAAGCAAAATAAATTTACTAGTCTGTGAAATGATCTTACTGCATTGTTTTATAGTTATCAAAGAGATGGCGCTGGGTGGGGCTACCTCCGGTATCCTTTACAACTTATCACCCAAAGAAATAATCACAGAGTGAGGTATAGACTCATATACAACATGTTGCTTCGACAAGTATGGTTGTCCTAATAATACATCATAAACTTCAAGAAGCGAAGCATCACATAGTAACTCATCCGTGAAGGGCTTGATGTTGTAGAGAAGGCAACGTTGTTGGGTGACGTAGAGATCTCGTCCTTGGTGAAGCCACCCGATGGGGTACGATTGCGGATGTGTTGTAGTCGATAGGCCTAGCCGCTTCACGACCTCTGCTGAAATGAAGTTCTTTTGGCTCCCACTATCGACAATGAACTGTAAAAAAGAAACCTCCACCCACATTTGTTAGTGGAAGAGGTATTCCATTTCCTTTGGATCTTCAGGCTCATTCTTCTAGACTTTGGTGGTGGCCATGGTGGCACTACGATCTACATCAATGATCTGCTTCCCTTTTTCATTCCCCTTCTCGGGTTCTGACTCAAAGTCAGACCATGTGTCTGATTCGAAAGCCATCAACTCAACCACCAATGATTGCTTGGCTTGACACTGACTTATGTTGTGAGTGGAGCTCGTATGGAATTCACACCACTTTCCCGTGTCCTTCTTTGTCTTCGTGGTGTTGTTCTTTTCTTATGGTTTTGGCGGTTTGTACTAGCTTGTCTTGCCTTGGCTTTGTCTTTTTCTCTATGGTTTGGGGGCGCCTTTCCCTTGCTTCTTTCTTCTTCTGTTTAAACTTATGCTCAATCCTCATACCGTATCAGTGAGCCGTACAGAGAGAGAACATGTATAAGAACTCCATCTTGTCTTAGATGTACCTGTGTAGACGATTGTGGTACTTGAGTACCAAATGTTGCTAAGAATCCTTGATATCCAACTTCATGTGATGGGTATGAAAAACATTGGTAAACTCTGGCATGTCTTGGTCCCTTCCCTGTTGCAGCATGGTCCACTTTATGTATTTATCCTCATATCTCTCGACAAGGTAGTACTACTCCTTGATGGCATCCTGAAACAAATTCCAAGTGGGTTCAGATGAAAATAGTGAGGGTGTACTTTTGTCCTTCTTCTCACAGTATGTTCCCACTAGTCCTTGACATGGGGGGTGTCTTTGAGAAGTGAAAAAGTAATATTTTCCAAGTTGGAAAACTCATGAACAGAAAAATATCCTTCTAGCATATTTAACCATTTATCTATGGTGTCTGCATCTATATGACCATAAAATATGGGCATGTCAAAGTTAACTTGTACCTTGAAGGGTGTGGCACTACTAGAGTGGTTGTTGGAAGGAGACGCATCGCCTTTGGGTAGCCTTTGAAGGATCTGGAAAAATTTGTCCATCATCGTGTTCCTCTGTCACTCAAGGGATTCTTCAAGAAAAATTCTAAGAAATATTTTGAAAGGATATCCCACCCCCTCATCTTCTTCTCTTCCACCATGAGAGACAATCGGGGTTTTCGAGGCTGGTCTTGCAAATATTCAACCAATTCAAGCCCTAACTCCTTATATCTTGACCTCGTTGGGGACATGCAAAGAAAAACAGAGAAAGAGAAAAATGCTCTGATACCACTAATCCAAACTTAAACAGGAACACAATAAATCATAGATATAACCATAAATACAAAGATGTGGTAGAAATAACACTTCATTTCATTAATATCAAATACTAAAACAAACTTACAAATAGAATGGAAATAAAGTAGCTCGAGCATTGGTAGCTTATCTCTAAGAAGGGATGTGGAAGCTACACTCCTCTAAATTATGTTACAATGTGACTTAAGGGCCTATTTATTATTGAACAATAAGGTAAAACCCTAAACAACCAAAACCCTAACCCCAGGAGATGAACCACAAAGAGTTTATGGGCCCCATTAGGATTAGTTGGGCAACCAACTTCTGGGGGTTGTAACTTGGTCATATTATCTCTATTTAGCACGTATGATACCTCGTTAGAAATATCTATCTGAGTAATACAAGATTTTTGGAAGGCCTATGGCCCATCCCTATTACGGACCTAAAGCAAAATGTCGTTTATGGGGTCAAAACTGCATTGGAAGTTTAGGACCCAAAAAAACTAGTAAAAATAGTAAATGCTACAATAGACAAGGAAAAAGATGAAACCGACTGGAGGTCTAGGTGGAATAGGCGGGTAGCCACCAATGTACACCTATATTAATATTTCAATTTATTCAATATAACAATGAAACATTACAAAATCAGCGTTTAATATTAGGGTTTGTAATATTGGAGTTCACAATATTGTGTTTAATAGTAAGTTGATAATATTAGGGTTTGATATTGGATTTATAATATTGCGTTTAGTATTAGGGTCTAAAATGTTGGGTTTTAAATATTGGAGTTGATAATATTAGTTTTAATATTAATGTTTAATATTGGGTTTTATAAAATTAGGGTTTATAATATTAGTCTTAGCGTTTATAATATCCATCCTAGAATTAATAATATATATCATAGGCTTTATAATATTAATCATAGGGATTATAATATGAATCTTAGTGTTTATAATGCTGGGTTTTATAATGTTAGGTTTTATAATATTTGGTTTAATATTGTGATGCCATTATGGTACAAAAATATATCTAATGCTGCAATTTGACAAGCATTATTGCAATGTGAGAAAGAATGTGACAATCATTGTCACATGATACATTACATAGCAATTTATTGAATATAGAAGTGTGACATTAAATAAATTATGGTTTAACATTAATAATATTGGTTTTAGGGTTTAAGCTTTATTCTCGTTTATAGGATTTGGTTTAGGGTTTTATACATAATATTTATCTTAGGGTTTATAATATTAATACCTTGGGTTTAATATTATTTCGTTGGGTTTATAATCCCTTAGGGTTTTAGTATTAACCCCTTGGGTTTATTATTCCCTTGCGTTTATAATATTTATCCTTGGGTTTATAATCATGGTCAACCTTGGTCAATCATGGTCCAACGCCATATTGTGAAAGATTGTCTCAATATGAAAATCAACCATTGTCAACCATGGTCAACAATTGTAAACCATTGTCAACAATGGTAAATCGTTGTTAGCAATGGTAAACCATTGCCAATTGTCGTCGATCATGGTCAATCATGGGCAACCATGGTGCAATTTGACATTTTGACGAAGATTGTCTCAATATGAAAAACAACGATGGTCAACCATGGTCCAACGTCACATTGTGACAAAGATTTTCTCAATATGAAAATCAATCATGGTAAACCACAGTCAACAATGTTTATTTTAGGGTATATAATATTTATCTTAGGGTATATAATATTTATCTTAGGGTTTATATACCTTGAGTTTATAATATAATCCCTTAGGTTTAATATTATTCCCATGGGTTTATAATCCCTTGGGGTTTTAGTATTAACCCCTTGGTTCTATAATATCAATCCCTTGGGTTTATTAATATAAAGTTTCATATTCCTAAACCAAGATTGTCTTAATATGAAAATCAACTATGATTAACCATTGTCAACTATTGTCAACTATTGTCAACCATGGTCAACAATGGTAAACCATTGTCATCAATTGTAAACCATTTTCAATCATCGTCAACCATGGTCCAATGTCACATTATGAAAAATATTGTCTCAATATGAAAATCAACCATGGTCAATCATGGTCCAATGTCACATTGTGACAAAGTTTGTCTTAATATGACAATCACCCATGGTAAAGCATGGTCAACCATTTTTACTATAGGGTTTGATAATATTTATCTTCAGGTTTAATACCTATAGTTTATAATATTAATCCCTTGGGTTTAACATTATTCCATTTGGTTTATAATCCCTTGGGGTTTTAGTATTAACCCCTTAGGTTTATAATATCAGTTTCTTGGGTTTATTAATGAGAGGGTTATATACCTAGGGTATAATATTATTCATAGGGTTTCTAATATTAATGGTTGGGTTTAATATAAATCCATTTTGTTTATAATTACGGTCAACCATGGTCAACTATTGTCCATCTTCACATTGTGAAAAAGCTTGTCTCAATGTGAAAATCAACTATTGTCAACCATTGTCCACCATTGTCAACAATGGTAAATCATTGTCGACCATAATTAACCATGGTCAATCATGGTCAACCATGGTCCAATGTCACAGTGTGGCAAATATTGTCTTAATATGAAAATCAACCATGGTCCAATGTCATAGTGACAAATATTGTCTTAATATGAAAATCAACCATGGTCGCATTGTGGTAAAGATGGTCTCAATATGAAAATCAACCATGGTAAACCATGTTTATTTTAGGGTTTATAATATTTATCTTAAGGTTTATATACCTTAGGTTTATAATAATAACCCCTTGGGTTTAATATTATTCCCTTAGGTTTATAATCCTTTGGGTTTTAGTATTAACCCGTTGGGTTTATTATTCCTTTGGGTTTATTAATCATATTCCTAGGTATAATATTATTCATAAGGTTTATAATATTAATCCTTAACTTTATTATAAATCCCTTAAGTTTATAATCATGTTAAACCATGGTCCAACGTCTGTCTCAATATGAAAATCAACCATGGTCAACCATTTTCAACCATGGTCAACAATGCTAAACCATTGTCAACTATGAAAAACCATTGTTAGTCATCGTCAAGCATGGTCAACTATGGTCCAATATCACATTGTGACAAAGATTATTTGAATATGAAAATCAACCATGGTCCAACGTCACATTGTGATAAAGTTTCTCTCAATATGAAAATCAACCATGGTTAACCATGTTTATTTTAGGGTTTATGATATTTATCTTAGGGTTTATATACCTTGTGTTTATAATATTACTCCCTTTGGTTTAATATTATTCCCTTGGGTTTATAATCCCTTGGGGTTTTAGTATTAACTACTTCGGTTTATTATTACTTTGGGTTTATAATATCAATCCCTTGGGTTTATTAATATAAGGATTCATATACCTAGGTATAATATTATTCATAATGTTTATAATATTAATGATTGGGTTTAATATAAATCCCTTAGGTTTCTAATCATGGTCAACCATGGTCCAATGTCACATTATGACAAAGATTGTCTCAATATAAAATCAACCATGGTCAACCATCGTCAACCATCGTTAACCATGGTCAACCATCATTAACCATGGTCAATCATGGTCAACCATGCTCTAGGGTCACATTGTGACAAAGATTGTCTCACTATGAAAATCAACCATGGTCAACCATGGCCCAACATTGCATTGTGACTGTTGTAGCTCTGATACCACTTGTTGTAGATCTAACCCAAGAATATTATAGATCTGATATGAAAACATAAATTATGCAAATAAACCCAGAAATAATATGAAATGATTCTTTATTATCAAACCCTTATGGTAGGGCAACACCATACATTCACTCCTTAAGGAAGGAGAATACTCCACAAGCCATATGCCTGTTCATACAAGAATGCTTCTCTTCATATCTCTCCATGTGGAGTCTCTAGCCTCTATATAGGCCTCATACATACAATACCATGCATCATTACCATGGTTTCCTCATACCATCAACTAATACCATGGGCCCCTTACATTATTATTAACTACTTGTGGTCCCTTACATGACATGGGTTAACCACTTATTTATTACTATGGCCCATCCCATTATTACATTATTACCTTGGGTACCTCCCTCGGTACCCCATATTAC
>APFE031430306.1:85830-122013 GCA_000404065.3 Pinus taeda | reverse complement strand
GTAAAATAAGATTTTATAAAATATAGTTCAATATTTCATTTTTACAAGAATGAAGAAATGAAAATAGTATTAAAAAAACATATACAATTTCTTAAAGTCAATCGACCATATTTCACCCTGAAAAAACTAATTAAGGCACCACTTCCTTATAATTATCTTCACTCACAAATTAAAGCACCACTTCGTTATAATTATCTCCACTCACATTACGATCATAGTATATTTGATTTCAAAATTTTTCATACTTTACTTGTAATATTAGCATAATACACTTGATTAAAAACTTGTTTTCATCCTAGATTTATTAAATGTAAAAGATAAATATATAAACATAAATTTGTATATGATTAAATTTTTTGACTTAATAAATAATTTAGTAATTAAATGTATTTAGGTGTTTTTTATATTAAATTTATAATTAGATGTCATATAATACTATATTTAGCTTGATGATCCTTAATTTACTTTTTATGACTATTTATAACTGGTGTTACAGAGTACAATGTTTAGTTTGATGATCCTTAATTTACTTTCTATGACTATGCAAAGTTCACATAATGAAGGTAATTTTAGAATTCGTGGGTTTTCTTTGGAATGCATTTTGATTGTTATTGGAAAGTTTCAATTTCTATTATTATTGAGGTAGTACTTTTACATTTTTAAAATTCTATGGAATTAAGTAATTCCATATAATGGACACGTCCCATAATGCATGTAATCCATTTTAATAATTTTGACACAACACTTGAACAAACCCTTTATTTCTAATTACAACACCCATACTACTGAGCCACAAGCCTATTTTCACAATCCATCCTCTCCTCATAAGCAAGGATGAATCTAGAATAGCAAGAACCCTCAATGAAGAGAGATAAATAGCCTAGGAAAACTATGTTAGATAGAGCCCTGCAGAGAGCCATGAAGACAAATGTGACTTGTACTACACAACTTGTTTGACAAACCACTAGGATTAAAGTCATTCCTCCCAACCACCCAAGATAAGTGCAAATATCTATAATATGATAATGGAAATTAAAAATAATAAATGATAATAATATATTATATTTACTCTCCCATCAGTTCTAGAATAGAAGGTGATGGGTTGTATTGTTAAGTAACCCCTTGATGTGAAGGTCATTGATTTGAATCTCATGGGCAATAATTGAGCCATGTTAAGGGCTAGTGTGGCCTAGGTTGGGTGCCATCATCCTGTGATTTTGATGGCTTAGATGTCAACTTAGACAACTTTACAAACAAAAGAATATATATGTATACTATATGTACTTTATTTCATGAGTTATTTTAATTAATATTATAAGTTTTGTTAATAATTTGGTTAATTTATATTGAGAATGTTTTGTTTGAATAAATACAAATGTAAATGGCTAGTAGATGCCTATATGCATGAATTTATAATAAGCATTACAAATTTACTTCATGATACATCTTAATTATGGTTGTTTCAATCATGATACACAACTTGTTTCAATCACTATCAGAATAAAATGTTATATACCTAGAGATTAGGGATTCAAACCCCTAGTGTCTTAAGAAATGGTATAAGTGTGAACTTAAAGGTTATAGTGGTAGTGGTTTGAATATTCTATAAGATTAAATCATTACCATCTACTTAATAATTAAATATTATACTAAATCGAAAATAATTTTTAAATTTTATTTATTATTATTTTTTTTAATATCCATAAAAAAAACCAAATTACTTTTTATATATAATTGAATAACAAATTTACATTTTAAAAATACACTTAAAATACATAACAAATAACAACAACACTTGCCCTTACAAATACAAAATTGAAAAATATATATATACAAAGAATGTTTAAAAAAATCATTTATTAGACTTTACAAATATCTTTATACAATACTTTCATACCATAACAATAGAACTGAGAATTTAATAATCATAACAATCACATCTCACAATTTATCCCAAAGGTATTATTATGCATATTAGTATCTGTATCACATGTAAACAAAAGTTGAGAAGCCTGGATTAAAAAAATTATAAATGATCCAAAGGAACAAAACTTGCCTTTGTGTCAAATGTTTTTTAATTCACTTGGGCATATTTATTCTGAAACCTACACTCCCTTCCTACCATCAACCATCCACAACCCTACATATGGCAGCTTTCCCTTGAGAAGGAATGGGATTCTACTTTACAGAACACAGCAATCCCACAGGCTTTATGTATTGCCAATTTGCTACCAAGGTACATAATGAACTATTGGATTCTCTTTTTATTACCATAAATTCTGAATTTTCTTTATCACCATGCATGCTCAATGGGTATTCCATGCTGCTTTTCATCTACTCACAATCATGGCCCAACTTTTACCATAACAGGTGTTTAGCACATCAGATTGCAATTCTACCTTTCCATCCTTAATAATTTTTTAATGTCTCTGTTAGTTTCAAAGTTGTGTGCTGGAATTCTGAACAGAATCCAAAACGTTAACGGTGGTGACAAAGACGTTATCCAGTGACGTTACATTCTGAAGAGGCAACGTTGGCCGTCACATCGAAATTAACGGCGTGGATGGATTTGGCATGTCAATTTTTTTAATTTTCGCATCAATTCTAGTTTTAGCATCCAGCTTGTTTAACTTTAATATTGATATCGGCGGACACAAATTGCTTCCCAGTACTTTCATTTTTGAATAAAATCATTTTTGGATAGGACACTCTTTGAATTTTGCAACGGTCGTTTTACACGTAATATTTACTATAATTGTTTATTCCACCTTGAAACTTTCATTGGCATAAAATCTTTTTTGGATCGGACACTCTTTGACTTTTGCAAATGTCGTTTCACACGTAATATTTACTATAATTGTTTATTTCACCTTCAAATATGTAACTGTCCATTACAACCTAACCTAATAAGCGTGACAATGCATTTTGCATGCATTCCCCAAAAAGTGGTATTCTAAATCTTTATAGAATGACTTGATAGTAGGAAATTTTGCATGCATTCCCCACAGAGTGGTATTCTAAATCTTTATAGAATGACTTGGTAGTAGGAAAAGCAGTTGTTTATGGCGGGTTTTTCCGGTCAAAATCCAGTAGCAATTTATTGGAATCGCAAGTTTGATAGCTAGTTTCTGCACAATCAAAGGGTCCCAAGGGTTTTGGTTTTTCAGGGTGCTAAATCCAAATATGCAATTAAAAAACCATTTTAACTGCTAAAAATCAAGATTTAACCTCAATTTCTTCCGCAGGATTCCGTCACCAGAATCTCCAAAAAATCCCATTATAGACAACTCCGTAAGAAAAAGACAAAGTTTATTTACGCTTTAAATTTGTAGAGATAGTAGTTTTTTTTTGTCTGAATATTGAAGTGTTTAAATTAATTTTTTTAACTGTGAAAGTAGATTTAGCATTATCATTTTTTTTTAGAAACTTCGACCATCTTAATCAAAATTTTTAAAATTTTCTACAAAATTTTGTTATAATTTTACTAAGATTTTCACTAAAATAAAAAAGTCTCTCTTACTTTTCCTTCTTAACATGAGTGATGTGTCATATACCCAAAATTATCTCTTACTTTTCCTTCTTAAAAATATGAGACATATGTAATATGCATATTAAAAAAATAAAGTGTGATGTTTTCATCTTCAAAACATGAGTTGTGTGTAATATTTATATTAAAAATAAAAAGTATGAATTTTCATCTCAAAGATAACTCATTAGAATAAAGTGTTTTATTATTTTATTTTCTATTTTAAAAGTTTAAATGAAAATATTCGAAAATAATTTATGGACATTTCTTTATAATGATAGATAATATATTTTTAGTGGATTTATTAGTATGTTTAATTTAAAGAAATTTGAATTAAATATAACATTAATAAAAATAATTGATAATTATAAACAAAATCTATAATTTACTATAATAAAATACATAATTCTAATTTATTGCTATAAATTAGTGTATAATTCTAATTTAATGTTATAAATTAGTGTATTTTGTTTTGGAGATTCATTACTAAGAGGGGTGAATTAATAGTGTTAGGGTTTATATAATTTTAAATCTTTTTATCAAAATGCTAAATGATCAATAATTCAACATAACACAATAAATCTGAGTATGTAAAGTCAATATAAAATTAATATATAAACACTATAACATATATCAAGAAAATCATGTATGAGGAGATAGATTTCTAGCGAAAACTCTTAAGGGGAGGAAAACCATCGAGTTATTGTTGCACTTGTCAGGCCAAGAGTAAATCCTGAAAATGAAATCTATTTTTCATTTATAATGCGATACATAAGGGAGTGACTCTTGAGTTTCATCTCCCAATGACTCTTCCTTTTCCATTATTTATTATTTACACTATTTTACAACTCTTCACCCAATCCCCATGATTAGGTATCAACATTCCCCCCCTTAATCTAAAGGGATGTTGGTGAGTCCAACCATCATTTTGAATCTTTCAAGTTTTTCTCTTTCGAGTGTTGTGGTGAAGATGTCTGCAATTTGCTCATTAGTGGAACAATGGCGTAGATGGATTGTCTTGGCCTCAACATGATGTCGAATCAGATGGTATTTTTTATTGATGTGATACGTTCAATCATGGAACTTTGGGTTCTTGGAAAAATTTATTGCAGAGGTGTTGTCAATCATGAGTGGAGTCGAATGTACTTGTTTTACCTGCAAATATCCCAATATTTTCCTAAGCCACACAATTTCTTTTGTCGCCTTAGTTGCTGCCACATATTCTGCCTCTGTTGTGGAATCTACTGGAACTAATTGTTTGCACGATCTCTAGGAGACAACTCCTGATCCAAGATTCATATCATAACCAGAAGTAGATACCCTAGTTTCTTTGACTCCATTGAAGTCTAAATCAGAGTATCCAATCAAGCTGAAGTCGCCCACTTGTGTATACTTGAGTTTGGAGTCTTAAGTTCCCTTCAAGTACTTTAGAACTCTTTTTGCAGCAAACCAATGTCCCTCACAAGGCTTTTGCATAAATCTGGAGAGGATTCCAATAAGAAACAAAATGTTTGGTCTGATAGTAGTCAAGTAGTTGAGAATTTCTACAAGATGTCTATACTTTGTTGCATCATCAAATTCTTTTCCTTCAATGGATGTGAGCTTTAAGTTTTGTTCCGTTGGAGTAGTTAGAGGATTGCATTCAGCCATGCCAAACATGTTCAACAGATCTCCAATGTACTTCTTTTGAGAAAAGAATATGAACTTCAGATGTTGAGTTACTTCAATACCAAGATAGTATTGGATATCGCCCAAATCAGTCATTTCAAAACCTTTCCTCAATTCCTTCTTTATGGATGTAATGTATCTCTCATTGTTCCTTGTCATCAAAAGATCATCTACATATACCATAAGATATACAACTATTTTGCAAACTTTCTTCACAAACAAAGTTGCATCATCAAGATCATAATGTTCGAAATTGAGTTTCAGAAGATGCTTAATTAATTTTTCATACCAGGCTCACGATGCTTGCTTGAGGTCATACAAGGATTTCACAAGTTTGTATACTTTATGTTCATGTCCTTTCATAACAAATCCTTCAGGCTAGGACATAAAAACATTCTCTTTTAGATCTCCATTCAAGAAAGTAGTTTTTACATCCATTTGATCGACTTTCCAACTGTTCTAAACTGCTAGGGCAAAGAGTGTCTGGATGGTAGCCTGTTTTGCTGTGGGGCCAAAAGTCTCCTCATAATTGACCCTTTCCTTCTGTGCAAAACTTTTTACCACAAGCCTGGCTTTGTGCTTGTCAAGTGAGCAATCAACTTTATACTCGTTCTTGTAGACCCACTTGCAGCCAATTGGTTTGGTTCCCAATGGAGGATCAACCAAATTCCAAGTGACATTCTTTATCAAGGCATCATACTCCTTTTGCATCGCTTCTTTCCATTCAGCATGAGAAGTGACTTCTTTGAAGGAAGTTGGTTCAAAATCTGCAAACAAATTCAATTCACAATCATAAGAAACATCCATATCAACAGGTGAATAAGAGTCATCTACATCACCTCCATTTTTCTGGGTTGAATTTCTTGTTCTTGTCTTTCCAACCTTGTCGGGGTCAACAATTTCAAGTGTCTTTGTCAGCCACTTTGGGGGACCTTTCTAAGATTGTCCAGGTTTCTCAATTGATTGAGTTGGGACTGAATCAAGATTAAGTCTCCCAATTCTATTAGTCACATCACTCAAAGTATCATTAGTGGTTGGAGTTTCATGCATGGGAGAGAGTGCTTTAGAAGAAGATTCCACTGGTTGATCCAGTATAGGAACCCCCCTTCAAGATGTGGAATATGATTATCAAATTCTTGAAATAATTTTTCATTTTCGAATCTATCTAAGCGATCAAGTTGTCACTCAACAATAATGTTAGCTTTGGAAGATTCAAGGAATATTACATCTCTAGATACAACAAACCTTTTATTAACTTCATCGTAGAGACAGTATGCTTTGGAGGTGTTTGAATACCCGAAGAAGATACACTTACGACTCCTTGTACCAAGTTTGTTTCTATTTACCTTTGGTATCAAGGCATAACAGGTGGAACCAAAGACCCTGAGATGCTTTACCGAAGGAATGTTCCCATACCACATTTCATAAGGAGTCTTGTTTCTAATAGCATTAGATGCACATCTATTCTTTACATATACAACACATAGAACTGCATCAGCCCAAAACATCAGTTTTATATTTTTGAAAAACATCATGGAGCACACCATATTTAAGATTGTCCTATTCATTCTTTCAGCTACTCCTCTCTATTGGGGATTATAAGGCACAATTTTTTGATGTTTTATCCCATGTTGGCGAAGATAGTTTTCAAATTCATTTGAAGTGTATTCTTTTCCATTATCAGTGTGAATAGAGCCAATATGAAACTGTTCATTATTTTCAATCCATGTATGAAAGTTCTTGAATGTTTTAAAAGAATTAGATTTGTTCTTCAATAAATAAACCCAACACATTCTGGTATAGTCATCAATAAATGTCATCATATATTTATTTCCATCTGCAGAAGGAACATGCATTCAACCACATAAATCTGAATGAATGAGTTCAAGTTTTCTATGTGCTCTGGAATGTGAATCATGAAAATATTGTTTGCTATGCTTTCCTAGAATGAAAACATCACATCGCTTAAGTTTCTTAGGAATTGTAGGCAAACCATTAACACCATTTTTGTTCAACAAGTGGAGGCTGCCATAGTTCAAGCGTCCAAATATAGCATGCCATAATAAACTTGATGGAAATGTACCTTCATCATAATGAGAATTGTATGAGAAATTTTGTGCGCGTATAGAGGTACCTTGCAACTTGAGAAGCCTTTCTTCTTCTATCCTCGTCATGGCAAGTGAGTGATGTGATTCTTTTCTCACCTCAACGTTGCCATCAAACATATGAATGGAGTGCCCTTGCTAGTGGATATGGACCAAGGACAACCAATTTCTCCTCAATTATGGGAGATATAGTACATCATGCAAAAGAAAGTCTGGAAGACTAAGAAATTTAAGCCTGATTGTGCTAAGCCCTGATGGCTTGAGTTTTGATTTGTCTGTAAAGTATATTGCTCCATCAACATTGTCAGTAAATTCTTCAAAAAAATATCTTCTAAAAGTCATGTGGCAAGTTGCTCCTGAATCAAGCAACCACTCATTTTTCCGAGAAGCAAGTGAAGCATTAAATAAGTCTTCATTTATTCCAATATTACAATGTGCCACAACATAGTGAGCAGATTTAGGTACTTTACTTTTCTCTTTGTCCTTAGTTTTACCTGGGGTTGATTTATTTCCTGCTTAATTCTGTCCCAAGGCAACTTGCATGTGGATGCATCATGCGATCCATCTCTATTGCAATGTATGCAATGTAAATCTGATTTTTCTCCTTGGGAGTGTCTGCTCCCCCCCCTTCCCGTCTCTGAAATTTCTTCTTCCTCTTCCTCTTCGACCACCTCTTCCTCTGTAAGAATCTTAATCAAGATTCTTCTCTCTATGTGCAAGACACACAACCTCTTCAAAAGACTAAGGAGTTATCTTCTTCCCAAAATATTTCTTTCTTTCAACAAATTTATTTACAAGCGAGTCAAAGGTAATTTATTTGAGGTTTCCATTTGCTTGCAATGACTCAAGATAATTTGAGTAAGTGGGATAAAGTGCCTTGACAATAGCTATTAGAGGAATGTCAAGTTAAACATTAGTGACTTTGATATCGTGCATGATAGATTTTACTTTTGATGTAAGAGAAAGAGGATCATCATTTTGTAATTCAAGGTTGAACAATTTAATCATGAGTTGAACAACTTCAAGTGCAGAGTGTGAGTCATAGAGCTCTGTCAATTTTTCTAAGGCTTCTAAAGCATTTGAAAATGGAAAAATATGGCGACTCACCTCTTCATTTACAGATGCTGCAATCAGGGCATAGGCCTTGCTATTCTTATTTTCCCAAATGGAAAATTCCTTCTTTAAGGTAGGCTTTTCTGGTTCTTTGTCTCTGTCTCCAACACACACTCCTTTCCATAGCTCATTAAAAATGAGAGTATGTTTGATTTTTTGAGACCAATAGGGATAGTTCTCCTTCCCATTGAAAGCCACTCCCACAATTGATATTAATGAGTGCATTTTGAAAATGTACTCTACTGCCAATATATAAAAAAATACACTTATCTTGGTTAAAAAATGCAGTTTTGGTGACTAAAAAAATGTAGTAAGGGGAGGTGGTATATGGGGGAGATGGTATATGAGGGAGGGGTCAACAATCGACTGGGAGTCAACAATGAAACAATTGAAATAATGTAATGTATATCAGTGTTCTATGTCTATGAGACACTGTATATGGAAACAACGTATTTAGGTAACTAGATTGAGTCTCATAATGAGAAACTGGAGAAGTGTGTGAAACTGGAGAAGTTTCTCATTAGGAGAAGTGTGTGAAACCGGAGCAAGATATGAATGCAATCAACTTTTAATGTAAAACTGCAACGTTATATGTAATACCACAATGTTTAATGTAATCAGTTATTGTTCCTCTGCCTGTGGCAAGATCCACACCAAGGTTGCCCGAGTCTCGGCCTTCCTTCCTCCTATGGCCTTCCGAGCGCTGCTACAGTGTGACTCAGAGCCACGAAAACTGTGTTAGGCCCACAACACCACGATGGCACCACACTTCCACTTCTACTACCCCGATACCAAATAATGGCACCACGCTTCCGATTTTGCTACACCGATACCAAACAATGGCACCACGCTTCCGCTTTTGCTGCACTGATATCGAACAATGGCACCACGCTTTTGCTAATATGGGGGAGGGTATACCAAAATATTCCACTCTAGTGCAGTAATATCTCTGCTACGGCGAGGTCATGGACAACGTGATAATAGAGCCCACCTTCCTTCCCCACCGACGAAGACATAGAGGTCGAGGGTGGCTTGAAATCCATCAAAACGCAGTGGATAGGGGGGTCACATATGAACTAGAGAAAATGCAACATTAAACAAATGACTTCGCTGAACTAGAGAAAATGCAGTGTTAAACAAATGCAGAGTTAAACACCAAATGCAACGTTAAACAAACTGTAGAGGGTAGAGTTCAATGGGTATAACATATACCACAGTGGACTGGAGCCAACAATCTAGGCGGAGATAAAAAATGTAGGTATAACGTTATGAGAAATTGTAGCGCAGGTGTATAAAATGCAGAGAAGGTGACAGTTACGCAAAATAGGTAGAAAAGGAGGGAGTTACAACCATTCAAGGCAGAAAATCTAAAAATGGAGCTAGCTCTGATACCATGTTAGGCCAGGAGTAACTCCTCAAAATGAAATCTTTTTTTTTCATTTAGATTGCTCATAGTTATATACATAAGGGAGTGACTCTTGAGTTTCATCTCTCGATGACTCTTCGTTTTCCATTATTTATTGTTTACACCATTTTACAAATTTTCACCCAATCCCCATCATTAGGTGTCAACAACACTTCTCTAATTATTCTATTATTTGTCAAACTGATTCATTACATAGAGTAACTAACTACTACGGCTAGGAGACTTGAACTCTACTACAATTTATTGCCCACCACCAACTAGAAAGCCTCAAACTCATATTAACAATTTGTTGTCCACTACCAACAAGAAATCATACTCCTATCTTCGCAAGTGACCACTTGGTGGAGGGCCTAACCTCCTCAACCTCTATGTGGATTGTTATGGCTTTTTCTATCACTTGGAGCACAAGATCTTTAAGAGATAGGGAAATCTTCCTAGAGATAGCCTCTGGGTTGATTTAGACCAATGCCTAGGACATCTTAGATAGAGGAGTGCTTTGGAATATTATTAGTGGGGGATTTCTGCTACACTCCAATTGTCACTTAATTGAAAAAGATGAAAAATGGGCTTGGTCCAATAGGACTTTCTTCAAGGAGAGCTCAAGCCAATATATGGATCAAAATACTCAAGGGGCAAGTGAGGATCATCTCAAAGAGGAATGTCTTGTTCTAGTGGCTGACGCACAACAATAAGAAGCTTATGAAGTTGTACTAAAGTGAAGAGGAGGAGAGAAACAAAGGAATTCATGAACATAGTTGTAAACAAGATAGAATCCTAAACAACAATGCCTAGTAGAATGATGGAAGACTGAAGAGATGGAATGACGGGAATTGTGGAGCGTGAATTAAGGTTTCATATTACATACTCCATGGATACACTTATCACTAAACAAAATATGTAAATCTTGGCTCTTAGAGGTACCTACGTAAATATCTAAGTACTGCAAGTACCATTGCCACCTAGTAACATACATATAACCATGAGAGAATGAGAAAAATTGACAACTTCATAACATGATATCAAAGGAACATAAACATACATGAAATGAATTAAAAAGATGAAGATGTAATGCTTACAACTCTGATTGGAATCCCCAAAGGGTTTTCATTAATCTTCAAAGTGAGTCAAATTCACCAGTCCATTACATTTAGCAACACCTAGCTCAAGTCCCTCATGAACAAGTAGATAGAACCAAAATGGAATAACATAATTTGGACCACTCTCAGTATAGAATTCCGTAACCCTACTTAAGTGTTTCTTCCCTCTATTTTTAAGGAGAGGGGAAGCTTTGAATCAATAGTTTACAAAAATATCTCTGCCTGAGCTCCAGCTGTCTCAATGTGCAAAGGCCTGCTACCCAAATTATTCCAATCAAATTTGATTTTGTTCTTTAAAAATATGAAAATTACAAGAAAAATAGAAATAAGGGAAAATTGAATGATTATGGAGGAAAATAGCTCCTTGCCACCCTGTGATGGATTATAATCATGTCATGTTATACCTCAATGTGTCTCCCCTGCAACTCAATCAGTTCCCGATCACTTTCAGTCTTAATAGTTTTAATTCTCCACTCGCAGGGACTAAGAGTGATTGTAGTGATGACTTATGTGTTGCTCGTGGATCAAAATTTTCGACTCATACATCCCTTCATACTCCTTTTATAACAATATCAAAGCCCTATATTCCTTTTAAAACATCGACAATGTAATATCATGGATTTTCCAGCCCTAACACTTAACATTGAAAACCCTTACAAAACCCTGAATTTTGATCTACGTCAACACCTTTTTCTTTGAGCCCTTTCAGTGCTTTCCATCATATGACTGGGGACTTTGACCATCATTTTAGCCATACACTGCTAAGGCCTTTTGTTCTAGACCAAGGTTTATGTTTCATTTGTAAATGGGTTTAGGCCTCTTTTCCATTATTCTTCCCTAAAGACTACCCACTTAGCTAGATATCAGAGCCCTTGCCAATCGAAGTTTTAACTTGGAGTTGCGACCTCAGGATTCGTCGATCACTGATCACCCTTTGTGCTTAGTCCTTGGTTCCTTTGGCTCTTTATGTGATTGCGGGACAACCCCCATATCGGATCCCATTTATCGGTGGATCAGAATCAAAGGTTTCACTTGGAGGCACAACACGCTGCCAATGTCGATCTCCGATTTATGATGTGTGATGTCATCACGGCCATGTGGTGCTTTCGGATTAGTGGGATGTGTCACCCATATATGTCCCCAATGGCCATGTAAATGTCAAATCTACATGCCACGTGTCCACTGTACTGCCACATCATGTTGATGTTAGCTGCCATGTGTCCTTTATCAGAACCAACCATATGCTGCCATGTGTCATGCATCAAAACCAATCTTGTGTTGCCACGTGTCCCTTTGGACGAGAGAGAAAAGGCCCAACTGCCCTTGGTTTTCTATTGATTCCTTTGTAAAACATTTTCGATCCTTCCCCGACAGTTTACACTATAGGATCAAATCCTAACAATCTTAATCACAATCGGCACTTTGAAAACGTGTCACTAGTGTGATCGTTGATTATGATGCGACACTTAATTGATACTGTGATGCCTTGGACCTTCGATTGTGAGGCCACCAATTAGTGGGATCACTAATTGCATATCATTGAAATGATCCAGCTTTACCCTACTTTTGAGAAACTCTGAATGTGATTTCCAATATACGATATCGCTGGAACCTATGATGTGTTGGAGCTCTTACTCATAGTCATTTTCTCCTTGTTGTCTAATTTTTGAAAGGACCACTTCAATCTACTCTAACTTTTGATTCCATAGTCCATTTGAGGAGTTCCACATACCATTGGAAAGATAATTCTGAGCACTATCCAATGGATAGGGTCAAATTTATTTTTGAGAACTCATGTTTCTTGGAATATGGCTGGAATATTTTCTGCTCTTTTGCATCCTTTAGATAGCTGAAAACACATTTTGCAGAGGGTGACAACATTGGATCCAACTGGGGATAGTGCCTTGTTGGCCAGGTGCTGAGAACCTGCAGAAAATATAGTGATTCTATAAAATGAGAAAATCTCCATGGAACTTTAGTGATTCTATAAAATTGAAATGCAAAAATAGAAACTCTAGTGACTAGAAACTAAAGGCTCAACTAGTAAGCTTATTTATTTACAACTCCTACTTATGTACAAGACTCAAACCATACAAGTGAGTTCAAGCTTCCAATGATACCATTGCATCATCAGGATATTGGACCTTATGCCATCATTCTCTAGAAATTCAACAATTAAAACAGGCATGTACCCCATAAAATCTTTGGACAACAATTTTGATATGTGCCCCCAACTTGATTGTTGATGCTAAACTATTTTAATCTCCTCCATGAACATTCTAATGGGGTTGTGTTCTTGAAAATCAATGGCTAACATGTGCATTCACACCATAAGAGCTTCAAACCAAAGGTTTAACCCATACCTTCAAATGGATCTATATTGTTGTAGGCCAAAGAAAGATACGATGTAGTCAGCTATGGGATCATGGATATGATGAGGTAGAGTTGTAGCTATCTCCCTTTCTTGACTTGTTTCTAGGGAGGAATATTTATACAACAGGGCGCCACATAAATTGCCCAGCTCTTCAACTTTGGGCTTATTTTGAAAGATTTCTGGCTAGAATCCCTCTCTCCACTTGTTTGTAAGTAGATCCCTTCAACAATCTGTAGCCACCTCATACTCCTCTGGATCATATGAGTCATCAATCAAATAATCATTGTCCAATTTACTATCAACTTCTTGATTTTGTTGTCCATTGGAAGGATGTGAGTAGTACACTTGATCCTCTTTTTCAACCTCCTAGTGGGACACCTATTGGTTGGGGAAGCCACTAACACTACGTGGATCTTTTTCGTTATTCATTGCATCAAGATCATCCTCCTCTTCTTCATACGTTTTGACTTCTTGTTCTTCATAAAAGAAAGAGGAATACAGATTCTCTTGAGCTTCGTCGACATCTAGTATTTGCTCCTCCATATCATCTTCTATATATAGTGGAGGATGAATGTGGTCTTGTTGTTGTTTCGTCTCCCCTGGCAATATCTGTAGGGGAGACCTTGTGTATTAGGGATTTAAACATTGATTAGAAGCTTGGAAGTTCTGTCTGTTTATTCTTTCTAACTCTAGTTTTTCCAATCTATAAAAGAGGTTCTTTATTGTCCTCTCCATCTCTTTTAATATTTTCCTTCATGTCTTGACAATGGATTCACCAAAGTGTTTATAAATAAGATTTAGATAGTGGAGTTTCCAAGGTGTTTACCATAAGATTGAAACAATGGAGTCGCTAAGGTGAGAGAACTTCAACCCACACTTCCCTTGCTCATCGGATAGAGGGAATGTAAATATTTGTCATACCTCAGGAAAAATGTTCTAATTCATTCCCCAAAAACGATGTTAGAAAGATTTTGTATCTTGTTCCAATACTTGGAGCACAAGAGCTTCAGGAGATATAGAAACCTTCCTAGAGACAACCTCTCGGTTGATTGTAGACCAATGGCTAGGAAATCTTAGATAGAGGAGTGCTTTGGGAGATTATTAGTGGTGGTTTTTACTACACTCCAATTGTCATGTAATTGAAAAGGATAAAAAGGAGGCTTGGTTCAATAGGCCTTTCTTCAAGGTGAGTTTGAGCCAATATATGGATCTAAATACCTAGGGGGTAAGTCAAGCTCGTCTGAAAGAGGAATGTCTTGTTCTGGTGGCCAACACACAACAGTAAGTAGCTTATTATGAAGTTGTAGTAAAGTGGATAGGAGGAGAGAAAGGAAGGAATTCATTAACAGGGTTGTAAACAAGATAGAATCCTAAACAACAATGCCTAGCAAAAGGATGGAAGATTGAAGAGATGGAATGATGGGAATTGAGGAGCATGAATTAAGGTTTCATGCTACATACTTTGTGGATACACTTATCACTAAACAACATATGTAAATATAAGCTCTTAGAGGTACCCACGTACATATCTAAGTACCATAGGTATTGATACCACCTAGCAGCATACATATAACCATAAGAGAATGAGAGAAATCAAAAACTTCATAACACAATTTCAAAGGAAGAAAAACATACATGAAATGAATTACAAAGAGGAAGACATAATGCTTACAACTTTGGTTGGAATCACCAAAGATTTTTCATTAATATTCAAAATTAGTCCAATTCACCGGTCCATTACATTTAGTAATACCTAGCTCAAGTCCCTCATAAACAGGTAGATAGAGCCAAAATGGAATCACAAAATTTGGACCACTGTCGGTGCAGAATTCAAGAACCCTCCTTAAGTGTTTCTTCCCTCTATTTATAAGGAGAGGGGAAGCTTTGAATCAACTTTTTACAAAAATATCTCTGCCTGAGCTATGTTTGTATCATATATTATTTGTCTCGACATGCAAAGGGCTGTTTCCCAAATTATTTCGATCATATTTGATTCCATTCTTTAAAAATATGAAAATTACAAGAAAAATAGAAATAAGGGAAAATTGATTGATTATTGATCAGGAGATCAAGTGTTCGAAAATGCTCAAATTTGCAAGTGCTCAAATTGGGTTTGAACTGGAATGACCAGATAGGTCTCATCTTCCTGAGTCCGACACCATGAATGGTTCAAAAATCCAATGTTGTATGGAGAAGTTATTGCATTTTGAAATTTTCCCAATAACTTGTAAAAATTGCATTTTTGGAAAAATTAAAAAAAAATATATTCTGAGGAATATTCCATGGAATATTCACAAGAATATTCCATTTTTTGGGCCAATCAAAAGATGCCATGTGGCCTGCCTGGAGGCCGCCACATGTCCCCAAGTTGCAAGATTGTATGGCAAAATTTTATGGTTTTCGCAGGATTCAACTGCGAGACCTCTTGCCTAGTAGCCCACAGGACTGACTGCCTAAGCTGTGTGTTGGTTCTTAACATGTATGGGGGCACATACATATTTAAATGTTAATGAAGTTTCAATTGGGAAAAAATGGGGCCAACCCCTAACCATTTGGCCACACGCGTGGAACTGGGACCTAAAAGCATGGAGGATAGAACCTAACCTCGACAGTTAAGGCTTGGGATGTGGTCACATTGCGTGGCAGAAGTTTTTGTAATTTTAATGCCATGGATATATAACAGTTAACTCCACGGTTTTGCCGGTGGTGGGTAGTCGGTCCATGTGACCACTTACCCCCTAGCATTTATTTCCACACTAATCACGTGACTAAACTGGAGCGGAGTCCACAAATTTAGGTGGGATTGCCAAAAAGGCGGTGTTATCTGGCAGTTAACTAAAGTTGGCCAACAATTACTGGAGTTTTTGCCTAACATTGGGAAAAGACTGTTTTGCTCATATATTTCACAAGGAAGATCCTTTCTGAGCAATTTTTTTATTTTATTTTGGGTCTCTTCGAGCTTCTGGATTCAATGGAGTAGGTATGAAGTCTAACATAGGTCATCTTCAGAGGTTTAAGCTACGAAGAAGATGAAGGAGCCATCAGGGCCTTGAAGGAGAAGGTTGTGTATTGGACTGTGTTTCTTTGTTTAAGGTAAATGAACAAGCATTCTTAGCTACTCATACCTTTTGAATCTATTTAGATGGTTTTTAGAGCCTGTTAAGAACATTAGAAAGCCGAAAAGCTTCATTTAAGTTCTAGAGGCCATTTTTGCCGATTTGGCCAACAAGAGTGTAGGGTCTAGCCAAGGGAGCTAGAGGACATTTGCAGTGAACCAGTCATCATTCCTGACTAAAAAAATCATTATGAATCCATTGAAATATGTTTTCAGCAAGTACTAAAGACTTTTAGAGGTAGAAAACTCAACATAGATGTTTTCATAGAACCTAGTGCAAGGGGGTGCCAGCAGTGTGTGTAGGAAAAAACAGAGCAACTGGAGGTCGTTTCTGATGAAACAAAACTCCATATTGACTATCTCAGTGATTTTGAGACCAATGGAAGTTGTTTTAGATCATTTTGAGTACTTATACAACTTGATAAGTTGATGTGAAGTCGTGGGCAGCCCTGGGCAAACCATGGAGGAGAGCCATTTTAGGGGGATGTTGTGCTTGATGAAAGCAATTAATCAGTTGGTATTTTGTGTCTGATCATTATTGAATATAGTAGTAGTAGGTTCAATGACAGAAACAGGAATTTGAGGGAGTTTGTGCCATTTAGAAACTCAGAGAAGCTTAGTGCACCGACAGAAAGATGTGTGTCCATGGAATTCTTAAGTTGTTTGCAGGAATTGGACAACCATTAAAGGGATTTAAAATGGTATTCTGAACCCTCTGGATCATTTTTGGATTCATTTTGGTTAAATGTGGAGCTTGTAAAATAATTTAATTACCTTCATCCCAAAGAGGCTAGTCATGTTGACGAAGCTCAAAGGAGATGTAGCCCAAGAGTTGGGGTGAACTCCTATATTATATTGCTGTTGTGTTTGATATTCTATGGCTGAATTATGTTGCTGATATATATGTTAAGTTTCAGAAAAAACAAATAAACTTAAAACACATATAAAGAAGAAGAGACATACACCTCTTTCAACCTAAAATTCCACATAACGTCAAGTTCAAGCAAGGTTTTTTTTAATTAAATCTGAGTGTTTACTTCTATTTCTTTAGGCAGATTCTGTAGAGGGCCAGGTAGCTTCTGGATCTCATTCTCTCTTTAGAGGTGACATATCCAGTAAATTCTCCTATAGTCTATCTTTGTATTAGAAATAAGAAGTTATTACATTTTCATATTTAAACTTGGAGTATTTTCTCACTCGTTTACATAAATGAAAATGGATACCTTTCATATTTTTTCAAGTACCTTCCATTTTCAGATCAGGTTGGTATCAGAGCACTTGGTTTGCTTGATAGACATCACAATAGCTTGATTTTATAGCTTGAAAGGTGTTTAAAGCAATGTAGAATATTGATTGATTTACCATTTTGCAAACTCCATGTTGTTTGAGTTTGCTGAATTTTAGGGATAGCTACTGATTAGCTAAGCCTTGGAGAAGACAAAAAGAAATAGAAGATATTTTCCTTACCCCAAAGGACCTCAAAACCACTCCAATATTTTCACTTGAGTTGGTCTGCTATTGGCTGCTTGAACAAGATTTTCACTTGATTTGTGTGTTGTTGGACGCTTGAATATGTGATGGTTGTAAAGACATTTACATGAAAAAGCTTTGTCATTTGTTTTGAAAATATTTAAGAACATTGTGAAGTTAATTTTTTCATTGACATCATAATGAAAACTTCTATAAGTGATGTTTCCTCCTTCACAAGGTTCTTCGATGAGTATATGAAGCGTGAATTCCTTATATTCAAGGATATTGTGCAGATCCTGTTTGAGGATAGAAGAGAGAGCATGGAGCTTCATGAGAAATTGTTGGCCATGAAGCAGGAGAAGGAAGAAATTCTTCAAATATTTCATGATATGGAGTTGTAGTTTCATCAAGCCCAAGAGGCTTTGACCAGGAACATGCATGAGAAAGAGGTAATCCATTCTGATTTGTCTTCAGTTTCCTCTTTAGAAAGATGTGTTAGATCTTTCGAAAAGCATACAAGGGGATTAAGATCCAAGTTAATGATTAAGATGGGTTATGAAGGAAAAGGATTAGGAAAGCATGCATAAGGCATGATTGAACCCCTTTCTGTTGAGGAATGACCCAAGAATCTTGGAATTGGTTATGTGCTATCTAATTGCAAAGACTCAAAAGCCATGAAGGTATGTGAGGCTAATTCAAAGAGAACTTTTGTTCCAAGTTCCATGAGGAAAATATGTCAATTTTGTTTCAAAGATGATTGGCATTGCTTTAAGCCTTTGTTGTAGCAAGAATATGGTAGACATGCAGCTTATGGAAATCATGCAATTTCAGGCAATTTTCAAGATAAGAATGATGATATTAGTCTGCAATTGAAAATTGGAGCCTCTACTAGTTCATCTCCTCATGGAGGCAAAAAGGATGAACATGCAAAGCAGCACATGAGGTATACATATTCTCATGATCAATTTGATTTTGTTTCTGCAAGGCATGAAAATTTTACATGCTTTAATGGAAGAAAGATTTCTTGTACATATTGTGGTCAATCTAACCATCACGTTTCGAGATGTTGGATGAGGAAGAAAGCACAGAAGAAACAGATGAAGCAAAGGCTACCTTCAAAGAAGGTGCATAAGATTTTCACATTTTTCCAAAAGAAGGGACATGTTGTCTCTCATTGTTTGACTTTACATCCAACTCATCGTCCCACACACATGCAGCAAGAGGACAAGAATATTGGCATAGGTGGAAGCAAGGATTCCATTATTGATGTGGAAAGGGAAGTTTCACATGAGGAAAAGTTGCAGCAACAAAAGTCGCCATGGAATTGGCTTGGTAAGAAGTGGATGGACTTCTTGATGCAATGATTGATCAAGGCAATATTGTTTAGTTTCATTCTATAATTTTCTCGCTAGAAAATTTCTGTATGAGTGCAAGAAAGACAGTTGTGGGCAGGAGGACAAGCACATTCAGGAAAGGAAATGCCAATTTATTTCCATTTGAGGTTCAAAGCCATTTGCCATGCAAAGAAAATGTTTGAATGGTTGAAGAGAAGAGGATTTTTATTCTCTCATTATTTGTATTATATTTCATTTCAGCATTTCAGTAAGCTTTTGGGGGGCAAAAGCCTCTCATTTTGGAGGTGTGATCAGGAGCTCAAGTCTAAGTGTCGAAAATGCTCAAATTTGAAAGTGCTCAGATTGGGTTGGAACCTAAACGACTCGATAGGTCTCATCTTCCTGATTCTGGCACCATGAACAGTTCGAAAATCCGACACAGTATGGAGAAGTTATTGCATTTTGAAATTTACCCAATACCCTGCAAAAATTGCATTTTTGGAAAAATTAAAAAATATATATATTCTGAGGAATATTCCCAGAATATTTGATGGAATATTTTGTTTTTTAGGCCAATAGAAGAATGCCACGTGGCCTGCCCAGAGGCTACCACGTGGCCCCAAGTTGCAAGTTTGTATGGCAAAATTTTATGGTTTTGGCAGGATTCGACCCCAAGACCTCCTGTCTAGCAGCCCACAAGACCGACCACCTGAGCTACATGTTGGTTGCTAACATGTATGGGGGCACATACATATTTAAATGTTAATGAAGTTTCAGTTGGGCGGAAAAGGGGCCAACCCCTAACCATGTGACCACGCGCATGGAACCAGGACCCAAAAGCTTGTCAGATAGAACCTAACCCTGACAGTTAATGTTTCGGATGTGGTCACATTACGTGGTTTTTGGTAATTTTAACACCACGAATATATAACCATTAACTCCACGGTTTCCTTGACAGTGGGGTAGTCGGCCCATGTGACCACTAACCCGCTGACATTTATTGCCACACTAACCACACGGCCAAACTAGAGGAGTGTCCACCAATTTAGGTGGGATTTCCAAAAAGGCAGTGTTATCTAATAGTTAACTAAAGTTGGCCCACAATTAGTGGGATTTTTACCTAACATTGGGAAAAATACTATTTTGCTCATATCTTTCACAGGGGAGATCCTTTCTAAGCGATTTTTTTTTTTTAATTTTGGGTCTCTTCGAGCTTCTAGACTTAGTGGAGAAGGTCTAAAGTCTAAAAAAGGTCATCTTCATAGGTTTAAGCTACGAAGAAGATGAAGGAGCCATCAGGGCCTTGAAGGAGAAGGCTGTGTATTGGACTGTGTTTCTCTATTTAAGGTAAATGAGCAGGCATTCATAGCTATTTCATACCTTTTGAATCTGTTTATATGGTTCACAGAGCTTGTTAAGAACATTAGAAAGCTTAAAAGGTTCATTTAAGTTCTAGACGCCATTTTTGCTGATTTGGCTAGCAGTAGTGTAGGGCCTAGCCAGGGGAGCTACAGGACATTTGTAGCAAACCAATGGTCATTCTTGACTGAAAACATCATTCTAAATCCATTTACAAAGGTTTTAGCAGGTATTAAATACTTTTAGAGGTCGAAAAATCAGTAGAGAATTTTGCATTGACCCTAGTGTTAAGGGGTGGCAACAATGTGTGTAGGCGAAACCAAAGCAGTAGAGGTTGTTTTTGATGAAACAAAACTCTATATTGACCATTTCTGTCATTTTGAGACCAATGGAAGTGGTTTTAGATCATTTTTAGTACTTCTACAGCTCGAGAAGTTGATGTGATGTTGTGGGCAACCTTGGGCAAACCGTGGAGGAGAACCATTTTTGGGGATGTTGTGCTTGATTAAAGAAATTAATCAGTTGGTATTTGGTTTCTGATCATTATTGGATATAGAAATAGTGGTTTCAATGATAGAAATATGAATTTGAGGGAGTTTGTGCGATTTAGAAGCTCATAGAAGCTTAGTGCACCAACAGAAGGAAGTGTGTCCATGGAAGCCTTAAGCTGTTTGTAGGAATTGGACAACTATTAAAGGGATTTAAAATGGTGTTCTCAGCCCTTTGAATCATTTTTGGATTCATTCTAGTTAAGTGTGGGGCTTGTCAAAGAATTTAATTACCTTCATCCCAAAGAGTCTAGTCATGTTGACGAAGCTCAAAGGAGATGTAGCCCAAGAGTTGGGGTGATCTCCTATATTATATTGTTGTTGTGTTTGATATTCTATGGCTGAATTATGTTGCTGATATATATGTTAATTTTCAAGAAAAACAAATAAACTTAAAACACATATACAGAAGAAAAGACATACACCTCTTTCAAGCTAAAATTCCGCATAACGTCAAGTTCAAGCAAGGTCTTTTTTAGTTAAATCAGAGTGTTTACTTCTACTATTTCTTTAGGCAAAGTCTGTAGAGGGCCAGGTAGCTTCTGGATCTCATCCTCTCTTTAGAGGTGACATATCCATTAAATGTCCCTACAATCTATCTCTGTATTAGAAATAAGAAGTTCTCACATTTTCAGATTTAAACTTGGATTATTTTCGCACTCATTTACATAAATGAAAATGGATACTTTGCACCCTTTTTCAAGTATCTTCCATTTTCATATCAGTTATGGAGGAAAAAATCTCCCTGCCATCATGTGATGGCTTCTGATCAGGCCACATTATGCCTCAATGTGTCTCCCCTACTATTCAGTTGGTTCCCGGTCACTTTCGTTATTAATAGTTTTAATTCTCCACTCAGTGGGACCGAAATTCTTGACTTATCCATCCATTCATACTTCCTTTGTAACACTATCAAAGCCATATATGGCTTTTAAAACATCCACAATTTAGTATCGAGATTTTTCCAGCCCTCACACTTAACATTGAAAAACCTTACAAAACCATGACTTTTTATCCACCTCAGCCCCCTTTTTTTAGTCCTTTAATTACTTTTCTATCATATGACTGGGCCAAAATTTATGGTCTTCCAAATTTAAAGGATTAAAGCCTTGAGGAAAGAAGGAATACCTGAGGTTCGATATTGCAGATCACAAATCAGAGGTGGATGGATGTCGACACTTTACAACAGAGGACAGTTTAAAAAGTTCCAATAAAGGGGTAGAATATAAGGACAGGAACTACAGTCACGAGGACTTGAAGAACCAAAGGCAGGGCTGGAGGTCGAGCACCAAGGGGCTATCGGAGATCGGAAATCAACGGATTTAAATGTTGCACCACTATGAAGTTGCGATATGGTACTTCTCTGATATTAGACTGTGGTAACATTACAAATCATATCAGGCTCCAATAATGTAATACATAGAAGTCTAAAGTGATGGATGAGTCGATAGTTGTGCTTAGAACAGGTTAAGGACATCATGGTTGATGTTCCTGGCTCCTGAAAATGAATAATTCAAGTTGATAATACACAAAGAGATATGGAGCCAACTGAGAGGTGGAAGAGGCATAAAGTGGTAGAGACGTGACTGGACCAGAGGCCATCAAAGGAAGTGGTGTAGAGATATTTTTATATGATCATCATTTCAGTTTGTACATGTTATTTCTATTTTGTTAATATCGTTCTTCTAATTATTCTATTTTAAACAAACGAATCTTTTTATTATGATGATTTGGGGCGACAGAGCCTTTCACGCCAAGGCAGTTAGTCAAGTGTACAATTGGAGCTTATGTTAATATATTTTGTAACTATTTTCAAGCTTTCCCTCTCCTTATAAAAGGAGGGAAGAAACACTTAAGGGTGGGTCAAAATTTTTGGAGAGTAACTCTGTATTATTTTGGCAAAGGCTCTCGTTCTTTGATATGTATGACGACTCAAAATATTAAAAAAAAAACAATGGCGATTCTTGCATTTTTGGATTCCAATATGTCTTCTCTCTTTGTAATTTCATAAATGTTCATGTTCTTCTCAAGACTTCATGTCAAGTAGCTACTAGATATGTTTCTTTTCTAATACAGATTAGTTTAAATCAAAATGTTGATGGAAAATGCCTGTATGAATTCTTGGAAATATAATCTTTAAATGCGCTCCATGAGTCTTCACATTCACCAGTTTTTTCTAGACTGTCATTTCATTCGGAATCAAGATAAGTGTAGAATTCTTGATAGCAGAAGCTCTTAATGATGGGTTTCTTCTCTTATTCCTTCTATTGTTACACCTCTTTTAATTCAAATGAGTTGGAAGTCCTTGAATGATATCAACCCTTGTCGATTGATACCTTATATCACTATGTATATCTTATGTATCATGAGCTCATGAACTTTCCCTTTCCAGAGTTATTTGAACCAACTTAATTCAAATGATAAGTGATATTATTTGAGGTGCTCTAAACTCTGCATTAGAAAATCATAGATGCACCCAATTCGAATGTCTAAGGAACTAGTCTCTTTGCAATCTAGAGGTCGTCTCTAGGAATATTTCCATATCTCCTGAAGCTTTTGTGCTCCAGGTATTAGAAAATCCCACAACATGGACCTCATTTCAAAATATTTAACACTGGGTCCAATGATCTACTCAACACAAAAATTACAATAACATCCCAACTATGCAACTAAACTATGAATCTCTAACTACTGATCAATGCTATAGATGTACAAGAAGCATTATTATGCATTGTAGCACATTCCTCTCCAACACTGGCATAATACATTTATTCTAATCTCTATCTCATCAAGATGGAGAAAATCATCACATTAAATGCACACTTCTCTTGATGGCCACATCAACTAATTAGTCATGACAAATACCATGGGAATATTCTCTGGTAATTTCCTCTAGTTTTCACCTATAGGAGGTGTCACATATCACATTAACATACAATTATGAGATATGAAATAAGTACATTGACATAAATTCTCTGGTAATTGCTTGTGGTTTTCACATACAAAAGGTGTCGCATATCACATTAACATACAATCGTGAGATATGAAATAAGCATGAAACAACACATTGACATAAGTCCATATTTTGTCCCTTGACATCAAAGCCAACACTATAATGTCAATGTAACAACCCTGGTGAAAATTCCATTTAATAAAAGTTAATAAAGGAAAAATAATAACCATGGTTGATGGGACACTTATTCCAAGCTTAATGTTGGGAAAAACATCCTAGTGTGGGTGTTCATTGTTTTATTATCGTTAAGGAAATTGGACAAGGCAATGGATAAGGCTTTGGTGAGTGGCACATTTATTTATGAAAATAATGGAAATTAGGAGAAAAGGAAGGTGAAAGGTCACAAGTTGAATGTGAGGAGGAAATTGAAGGAAAATAAAGAAAATAGAGGCCTAATTGATAAAAAGACTTCTGATGATCAGTGGGTACCTTTTGTCAGATCAATTTTGAATCTCTCTCATTATTCTCAGTCTCTCTCTCTCACTCTTAGACATTTAGAGCTTTCTTGGAGAACTTTGGCATTGGATAAAGAAAGGACAAGAAGGCAAGAAGAAGGAAGGAGCAAGTAAGGAAGAGTAGGAAAGATCATCTACAATAGGATTCGTTGTAGGTATCCAATTGCATGTGTGTTTTCCTTGCTAGGTTTGACATGCATGGTATTGCATGTGGTTCTTTTTTATTATGGCATGGGTTTTTCCAAATGTGGCAATGTTTCCAGCCTAGCCTTGCCATTTCTAGATAGTCATGGTGTGATGGGGTTCTCGTGTTTTGGTTGATTAGGATTTCCAGATGGATTTGAAGCTGAGTGAGGTGGATCTCTAAATAATAGAACACATGGCCTAGTAACCGCTGAACCAAATGATGGTTTATAGTAAAGAAGGATTTTGTGTTGCCTCGGTGGGCCTAGGAATCCTGAACTAGTGGATGGTGGGATATATGGTAAATCCTAGAGGTGGGTGCTCTCCATCAGGCTTAGTAATCCTGAGATGGGATATCCGGTAAAGCCTAGAGATAGGGTCTCGGTTTAGGGCCTTATTAGGCCCCTATAATACTAGTGATTCCCCCATTACTATTGTCATTGTATCCCTTATTGTTATTATTGTCCTCCTATTGTCCCCGTATTGTTATTATTATGCCCCATAGAAACCCACTATTGTTATTTTTGTGCCCTTATGTTATTACTGTTATGTTAGCTTGATTATATTATGACCCCTTAGACTCCTATATATAGAAGGGATGTTTAGTCATTTGTATCATCCAAGAATTTTCCATTTGTGTAATGTACAAGTGGTTTCCCCCTCGAAGAGGCTAAATTCTAAGGTGTTGATATATCTTTTCTATTCTTTTGTGAGCTCATTTCCTAACATTTGGTATCAAATCTTTGGATTCTAGGGTTTCATTGCTCCAAACAGGTCATCGTGGAATTTTCACTATAACTTTTTTTTCTGTGACATTTCAAAAGCTACAAAACAAACCCATTTGAGCTGAAATCGTTCTGCATTTCAAGTCCAAATTTTAGACCTTGTCTCGCTATATGTGTGGAGATATGATCTAAGGAAGTTAGGGTTTTTGCAGACTCCCGAATTACATTCCAAACATGTGACCTAGGGAAAATTGTCATAACTTTTGTTTTGTGCATCAGATTGAAATTTTGTAAGAAGTTTCAAAAAGAGGATGGCTTGCAGTTTTGTGTGTATCCATTTCAAGTACTAAGGTTGAAACACGGACACGTGGCATGTCATACAAGTTCACTCTACTAAACTAGTCTATAATCAGGTCACCGTGGGAGATTTGACATAACTCTTCCTTGAAGAATCCAATCTTGATCAGAATTGTGGGGTTAGAACGATGAATCAAATGTCTACCCCACGATGAGATTTCAGATATTCGAGATCCCTAGTTACAAAGATACAACAGATTCAAAATCGAGCTCTTACAAAGTGAAAAAAAAGGTGTGTAGTTTTTCTTAAATTTTTCATAAGATTGGTTTGAAAAATTAGTTTGAAGGAATTCAAAGGGAATAGTGAATAATTATTAGCATTAATTAATGCACGAAAGAAAGAAAATGGAAACACCTAGTAAGAAAACTGAAAGTTCTAGCATGACTCGAGAAGAAGAGTAATAAATGCAACATGATATATCAAAATTACAAGACCAAGTACAACAAATTTCACTCTCACTAAAGGTAAATGAAGCCAAGATGAATGGTGTTGAAACTAATATGAATGGCATGCAATTTAAGATGGATGGCGTGGAAGCTAAGATGGATGGAAGCTAAGATAGATAGAATGGAGGCTAAGATGAACGACATGGACGCTAAGATGAATGGTATGGACAATAAGATGGAAGAATTGAAGATAAATTTGAATAAGTTGCTACAAGAAATGGTCATTAATGGTGAAAGGGTAGTAAAGGAAAATCATGATGAGAAAAAAAGAAATGTTAATCATGATTTCATAGAATCTAATGTTGTATTGAAAACCCACCATGTTCCAAAAATCGATATGAGGAAGTTTGATGGCAAGGATCCCGGAACATGGATATTACAGATGGGGCAATTTTTCGATCTCCATAATGTACAAAACACACAAAAGGTATGCATTGCAACTTTATATTTAGAACCAAATCAGTTTGTATGGTATCGATGATTTTTCTCTCGTAAACAAATTGTTAGTTGGGCAATTTTTATGGAAGAAATGATAGCACATTATGAGGATACAAAAAGCAACACCTTTTTTAGCCAATTCATAAATATCAAACAAAAGGGTTCAAAGATGGAGCACATTGAGGACTTCAAAAAATTGAACATAAGGGTAAAAGATATTCCACAGGAGCATAGGATCGATGTGTTCATAGGGACTTTAAAGGATAATATCCAACATGAAGTTTTCCTTTGGAAACCTAATTCATTGGAGAAGGCATTTAGGTTAGTAAGAAACATGGAAAGCAAAATTATGGCGACCAGGAAGCCTACCACTCACAATTATAAATATGGAAGTGTTGTTGCCCCTAACCTTCCACAACCTACAAGGTTCACACCACAACAATTGGAAGAAAAAAGAGAAAAAGGGATTTGTTACAGTTGTGATAAAAAATACACTAAAGGTCATAAGTGTGCCGAGAAGAAATTATTCTACATAGATTGTGAAGAGGAGGAAGAAAAGGAACAATAAATGTCAAAAGAAGAGGATATACTCCATGAACAAACCCTAGATAAAGAAGAAATGAATCCAACCATATCTTGTAATGCATTGGCTGGAATTAACACTCCTCAAAATATCAAGATAGAAGGACATATCAAGAAGAAAAAGGTAATATTGTTGATTGACTCGGGAAGTACCCATAATTTTATTCATTGTAAGATAACAAAGGAATTGAATTGCTTCCTATATCTCGCACCAGAGTGTCAAGTGATGGTTACAAGTGGAGGAACCATGAATTTCTCTAGCAAGTGCCATAATATCAAGCTATACATGGGAGAATATGTATTGAATGGCCCAATGCTTTCCATTCCAATGGGTGGTGCTGATGTTGTAATAAGAGTCCAATGGCTACAATCCTTGGGTACAATAGCTTTTAATTTTCAAGAACGTTTCATGAAATTTTGTGCGGAAGGAAAGGAAGTTGAATTAAGGGGTATTGCAGGGAAATCAGGAAAGATAATAAGCTATAATGGTACGAAAAATCTTCTAAAGAAGGAAAACCGAGGTGTAATTGCACAATTATGTTCGCTAGAGGTTCCCACATCGAAATCATCTATTTCTCTAGATCTCCAAAAATTCTTGAATAATCATTCCAAGGTGTTTGAGACTCCTAAATGTCTCCCACCTATTCGTGATCATGATCATCCTATTCATTTGATTCTAGGAAGTTTTCCTCCAAACATCAAGCTGTATTGATATCCCTATGCCCAAAAGAGTGAAATTGAATGTATGGTTGTAGAAATTCTAGAGGATGGTATAATTCAACCTAGTCAAAGTTCTTTCTCTTCTCTAGTAGTATTGGTGCACAATAAGGATGGATCATGGCACATGTGTCCAGATTATAGGGAGCTCAACAAGCTCACTATTAAAGATAAATTTCCCATTACTGTCATTGATGAATTATTGGATGAATTTCATGGATCAATTTACTTCACCAAGTTGGATATTTGTTTAGGATATCATCAAATCAGAATGAAGACTGAAGACATTTTGAAAACAACATTTAGAACTCATGAGGGTCATTATGAATTTTTGATCATGCCTTTTGGCCTTACCAATGCACCTTCTACATTTCAAGGTTTGATGAATTCCATTTTCAAACCCTTCCTTAGAAAATTTGCATGAGTATTTTTTGATGATATACTAATCTATAGCAAGTCTTGGAAGGATCATGTTGAACATGTTGACAGGGTGCTCAAACTATTGGAGGAGAAACAATTATATGCAAAATGCTCCAAATGTTCCTTTGGAGTACAAGAGGTGGAATATTTGGGTCATATTGTATCTCATGAAGGTGTTAAGGTAGACCCTAGCAAAATTAAAGCCATTAAGGAATGGAAGATCCCCACATCCATAAAGCATCTTCGAGGATTTCTCTAGTTGATAGGGTATTATCGCAAGTTTGTTAAGAATTATGGGAGAATAGCAGCACCTCTAACAACATTATTGAATAAAGATGCATTTTCATGGACTCCAGGAGCGACAAAGGCCTTCGAACATCTTAAAGAGTCAATGTGCCAAGCACCGGTCTTAGCTATGTCAGACTTCACAAAAACCTTTATTGTGGAATGTGATGCTTCAGGAAATGGAATTGGTGTTGTTTTAATGCAAGATGAAAGACCCATTGCTTTCGAAAGTCTTCCAACCAGTAAGGGAAAGTATTTACACAAAGCTATTTATGAGAAGGAAATGTTGGAAATACTACATGCACTTAAGAAATGACGACCTTACCTAATGGGAAGACACTTCAAGGTAAAAGCGAATCATGATAGTCTTAAATACTTTTTAGAGCATTACATTATCCTCTTAAGAGCAACAAAAAATGGGTCACAAAGATGTTGGGTTATGAATTTGAAATCATCTACAAAAAAGGGAAGAAAAATGTTGTGGCAGATGCACTCTCAAGGAAGGATAAAGATGTGGAAGCATTGTTGTGTGCCATTTATATTATCCAACCAGATTGGATAAGCAAAGAAATGGAGGAATGGAAGAATGACGAAGAAGTGTGGCCACTCATTCGAAAGTTACAACAAGATCCCAGTACATCTAATACATTTAGCTGGAAAAATGGTTTGTTATGGTAAAAAGATCATTTATACCTATGTAAGAATTCCCAACTCAAACAAAAGATTCTTATGGAATTGCACACTTCTCCCTTAGGAGGGCACTCAAGGTTTTTAAAAATGTACCACAAGGTTAAGAAGGAATTTTTTTTGGGATGGCCTTGAATTGGATATTCAAAAGTTTGTGGCAGAATGTTTGGTTTTCCAAAAAAAAAGTTAAAACAATTAAGACCCTGGGTCTATTACAGCTTTTATTCATTCCAAACCAACTTTTAGAGGAGGTTTCAATGGATTTTGTCACAGGTTTACCCAAGTCTGAAGGAAAGAGTGTCATGATGGTGGTAGTTGACAGACTTACCAGGTATGCATACTTTTGTGCATTATCACATCAATTTAAAGCTAGTATAGTTTCTACTACATTTATGGAATCAATTCAAAGACTACATGGGAACCCAAAGATTATTGTAAGTGAAAAAGATCCCATTTTCACTAGAAATTTTTGGACAAAATTATTTTCTTGTCTTGGTACTCAGTTAGCTCATATCTTATCTTATTATCCTCAATCTGATGTGAAAACTGAGAGCAAACAAATGTTTGGAAGGATATCTTCATTGCTTTGTATATGATAAATAGACACAATGGGTCAAATGGAAACAATGGGTCAAATGGTTGCCTCTGGCTGAATGGCGTATAACACTTCCATGCTGCAGCAAAAATGATCCCATTTGTGTCACTTTATGGATATCATCCACCATCAATCAATCATATTTAAGAGAAAATTCTAAGGTTCAACCAGTGGAACATCACATCGAGCATCAAGAACAAGTTCTCCAACTCTTAAAGGATAACCTCACATTTGCGCAGAATAGAATGAAATAACAAGAAATCAACATCACAGCGAAATAAGTTTTGATGTAGGTGATTGGGTATTCCTATGGCTACAACCATATAAAAAAATGTCCCTCAAGAAAGCTAAGAAGGATAATAAATTATGACCAAATTATTATGTTCCGTACAAGGTGTTGCAAAAGATTCGTACTATGGCATAAAAATTGGAGCTTCATGTAGCTTCCCGAGTGCACTTAGTCATCCATGTTTCATGTTTAAAGAAGGTTATAGGTGACAAGCTCCTAGTTCAAACAATATTGCCATAACTTGACGAGGAAGTAAAAATCATATTGGAACCAGAAACA
Source organism: Pinus taeda (assembly GCA_000404065.3). Classification (NCBI taxonomy): domain Eukaryota; kingdom Viridiplantae; phylum Streptophyta; class Pinopsida; order Pinales; family Pinaceae; genus Pinus; species Pinus taeda. Next base: position 91,406 of record APFE031430306.1, on the reverse strand, counting down.
GTCACAGAAACAAGAACTCGAAAGCTACGAAAGCAATCAATTTTGAAGTATCTCATCAAGTGGAAGAACTTATCAGAAAAAGATTCTAGATGGGAGGATGAGAATTTTATATAGAAGCATCTAGAACTACTCAAGCATTAAGGACAATGCTTTTCGTAAGGAGAGGGGCATGTTAGGCCCCTACAATACTAGTGATTACCCCATTACTATTGTCATTGTATCCCTTATCATTGTTATTGTGTCCCTATTGTCCCCATATTGTTATTAGTATGCCCCATGGAAACCCACTACTGTTATTTTCATGCCCTTATGTTATTACTATTATGTCAACTTGATTATATTGTGACCCCTTAGACTCAATATGTAGAAGGGAGGTTTAGGCATTTGTATCATCCAAGAATTGTTCATTTGTGTAATGTAAAGGAGGTTGCCCCCTTAAAGAAGTTGAATTCTAACGCATTGACCTGTCTTTTCTATATTTTTGTGAGTTAGTTTCCTAATAGGCCTAGTGATTTGTTTTCGATTGCGTTAAATATTAAGAGACTAGGACACAAGAAAATATTCACAGTGTAGGTCGATAAATCGATGACATCCATGCTTGTTTTGGCCTAGTGATCTGGTGGAGCTGATGGCAAATCTTGGTTTTACATGTTTATTGTGTTTTCTTAGTGATTCAGGGGGATTGCGGTAAAGCCTATTTTCTATTGATGAGGGTGAGGTGGTGTAGCCTCGGGATGCCTTTGTTGGTTACTTTGGTTTGAGTCCTACATTCATGCTTGGAATATGGCACAGGGCTGAATGGATGAAGAGAGAAATGGCTCAACCATTCTATGGTTGGGTGGAACGTGGTGGTCCCATCCCAGGTTGGATTTTGCATTCATTAATAAGAGGTTCTTTGATCTGTATATTATGTGTAAATGTACTAGTTTATAGTGGATTCTATGGCTAATGTATCCTTGGTATTTTTATTGTTATTATGTTGGTTATAAGAATGTTTTAGACAGTCATGATGTATGGCTCTCCTCATGTTTTGATTTGCAAATGAATGGTTAATGTATCTATGCCCTAATAGACGATAACGAAATTAATGATATAAGGGAAAAATGCTTCTTAGGGAGTCTCAGATAAGTATGAGACCCCTATGCTCAGATATGTTGTTTAAACTTGTAGATCACATATTTGTGACATGTTTTATGAAATGACTGTCATGGCTAGTAGGGGTCTAGTCAAGTTCTTGTTCAAGTAGTTGCATTTGCATCCTTATTTTGTTGTTATATTTTAGTTCTGAAAGTGTCATTGAGTTATGGGCAGTGACCTAGGCTCTCGGCCTGTAAAGGGGGCTCAAATCCTAGAGATGCAAGCACAACACTAGGGAGACAAGTCCCTAGACACATGCATACCCATGCTATAGGGCTGTTTGCATCCTCCTGGACGCATGAATGTCCATGTCAAGGGAGCGTCCAAGGGTTTAATGGTATAAAACTTTAGTTAGCCTAAGGAGTTGGTTACTTGAGTGGTTGGGATGGCTCCTGGGAGTTTTGTTGCTGATGTGGAAGGTCTGTATGGTGTGTTTTTTTCTTTTCCACTTCCTTAACTAGCAAATAAGAAGTAGAATCATATCATAGTAACTTCTCGTCACTTGTTTACCTTGGTTGATTGGTTACTTGAGTAGATGTGGGAGGAGGGTGTTACAACCAACAAGCTCCCCCTTTGGCATTGATGTCAACCTCGTGAGACAAAATAAACCTTCAATTTGAACTGATTCCTCCACCTAAAGTTAACCCCCGAGCAATGATCTCCTCACTCTCTCCCCTTTGACATCGATGGCAAAGGGGAAAATATGAAAACAATGAAGAATAATGCCAACAATGTGGAACTAAACTCCCCATGGACATAAGCAAAGGTTTTATCAATACTCACTAAAGCAACAATACACCTTGTCCTTTTAGTAATAGTATAAAACTCTGATCAACAATATTGTCCTCACCAAATCATAGTAGTAGTTTGTTGGCCCTCAGTTTTGGTCTTGTTTTTGCCCCAAGAAACTTACTAATCCATCTATTTACCATCCATTTTTCACTTTATTCATCCCATTTTGATGTATTTTATATCCATTCAGGTATTTAATTTTAATTTTTCAAATTCTAAAGTTTTTATGAAAATTTGGTTTTAAGTGCAAAAATTGGCAGATTCAGAAATTCCCGTAATAGCTATATGGTTGATATGGTTGCAGGACACTTGGGCACGAATTGGATGCATGGATGGAAAACTTGGGAACTAGGACTAAGCCAACTATGCTTAGTTCGAACAGAACAAGCTTTATTAGGCCCATTTAGTGCTAGTCAATCATGACTAGTCACTCAGAAATCCCATAGAAATAGGGTAGTTTTGAGATTCTATGGGATTGACCATATCTTTTGGGATGGGATTGATGAATTCGACTTATATAGATGGATAAAAGTAGATGGGTTTTCTTGAATTATTATAGATCAGTTTGTTTCATGAGACTTCTATTTAAAAGCCAAGACTTTGATGGCTTATGTATTGACTTATTATACTTTTATGCTGAGACACTTTTGGATTGGAGAGTTAATTTGAAGAATTGTTCTATTATTGTTTTTTTGTTCAATGATATGGATGTGTGACTAAATTTGAGCTTCTGATATCACTCTTCAAGTGTGCAAAGCAAGGGTGGGGGGCCCCCATTCCAAGCTAAGTACACTTCCTTGTTAACTAGTTTTATTTCCTCTAATCTGGTTATTGTAGAACTAGTTTCATGTTTTATTGAAAATTAATTTATGGCTAATGTATGGTGATTGATTTCATTAGATATTAGTTTGTTCATCATTTTATTAAGTTGGAACAACAAAGTTCTCAAGTTGAGCACTCCTTCTGTTAACTTGGTGAACTGTAACTAGTTTCCTTTGATTACATGCAAGTAGTTTTCTTATGTATTTTTGGCATTAAGGTGAATGAATTATGATGAAACATATCCTGTGTCTCTTAAGTTAGGAGCCTTCTTTCATTAATAATTTATCCATCTTAAGTTATTAGTTTCAATCTCTGATTCATTAAGTAGTGATTGAGGTAGAAGTGGACTTCTTAAGTTAAGAACCATTTCAGTGTTTTTCTTCTTTTCAAAACAATTAAATTGGAGTTGTAATATGTATTGCTTTAGATTTTGAAAAACTTATCTTTCAAGGTTTGATTATATCTGATATTCCAACATAGTGAACTTGCCTCAAAGTATTACCAACCCAGATTGATAAGAAATATTTGTGTTAATTTCGGTAAACAAATTAGCTCAACATTTTGGTGTCGTTGCCGGGGAGGCAAATATCGGCATAGTCAATAGGAAGATAACTTTCAAAATTTTCTAAAAAAACAAAAACATTAGTTAAATTCCTTTTAGTTATGTTTCTTTATGCCTAGACAGAGAGGTCCTCGAGGTAGATTTGTTAAAAACCCCTTGCAAGTAGAGATAGGATCATCAAAAACCCCAGCTACTGGTAATCCAACAATTGAGGAATTGGAAGAAAAACAAAGAACTGGACAAAGGTTAACTTTAATTGAGAGGCAAACTTTGTTAGCGTGGGAAGAAAAACTAAAACAACAATCAACTTTAGGAAAACAAAAAGAATTTATTAAGGAAAAACAACCTATCTTTGCATCTATAAATCAACCTGTCTTTGAACAACCTGAATCTCCACTTAAAATTGAAACAATTAAACCAATGGCAGAAGAGGGACATGGATCTGTTATTTTCACTCCTGAACAACAAATTGAATATGAGGGACAACAAAGAGAATGGAGAAGAAAAAGAGAGGAAGAGGCAAAACAAGAAAATGATAGAAAGACAGAAAATGATTGGAAAAGCCAAGAAGGTCGTCGTGATCAAGAAGCTACGTTTGGCTTTCCAATAGTGGATACAAGTGCAATATTAGGAGAAGGGGTGAAAATGAAAAATATTCCACCTTCTGTGTTGCCAAATTTTTATGGAATGTCAACTAAAGATCCTGATGCTTTTATGTTTGAATTTGATTTTCTATGTAGAACATATGGATACACTGATGACATACACAAACTTCGTCTTTTTCCTGCTACATTAAAAGCAGCAACCTTAAAATGGTTCATGGGTTTAAGAGAGAAAACAATAAATTCTTGGGATGAGATGAGATCAGTCTTCATTAAAAAATATCAAGCTTATTGTATATCTAGGGACTCAAAGGAAGATGTTTTCAAAATGACACAACAAGAAGATGAAAGTTTAGAAGAATATTGGGAAAGATTTGCATATAATCTACAAAAATCTAAACAACATTCTCTAAATCAAGAAACCATTCGAACAATCTTTCTCAAGGGTGTAAGGGATGAATACCTTGACATTTTGAATGTGATGGGTAAAGGAGACATTTCAAACCTACCATTTGAAGAAATTGTTGAGTTATGTCAAAAATATTCTAGAGGAAGATCAAAAACTGGAAAGAGAGAAGCAAGTTCAAAAGCAGCAAATTCAGCAACAGGAGGTATAACAACAGCGGAAATAGGAAGCTTATTGGAAAACTTCAAAACTAACCTCTTAAGTACATTGGGAACACAAGTAGATGTTCTAAAGGCAAATAAGAAGAAGGAAGAACAAGAACAAGCTCTAGCAATCTTTTGCTCCAAATGTAGAAAGAAACATCCATTAAGAGAATGTCCTTTGGATAGTATTCAGGTATGTGGTCTTTGTACAGAAAATCATTCAACAAAAAATTGTCTAAGATTGAAAGAATTGCAAATGAACTCAATGGAAGAGGTGCAAGGAATAGAAGGTTTTTATTATGTAGCACCACGAAGACCATGGCAACCTAGGATGCCTCAACGAAATCCGCAACAATTCCCTCAACAAAACTACCTCTATCCACCTCAAAATATTTGGAACCCTCCAATGCCATGGTAAGCTTGGCCTCCACAACAATATCCACATGAACCTGCACAAGGATGGAAAGGATATGGTTATGGAAACCAACCACCTCAACAGTATCAACAAAAATACCAGCAACAATACCAACAACCATTTCCATATCCACAATATCCATAGTCCATGTTAGAATATTATATATATTACGGAGCAATGGAACACATAAAATATTACAGATATATAAACACAGAAAACGTACAAAACAAGAGAGACACAGATATACATGGTTCACCCAGTTTGGGCTACGTCCACCTCTAACAGCCAGTCCTTCCTTTCTATTATCGAGCAAAATGAAGAGACACAACCTACAACAAATCCGCTGTAATATCCTCTGTCTTCTCTCACAGTCTCACCTCTATGTTTTTCGCTCACACAGAATACACATCTATCTCACAACCTCAAATACAATGCCCTCATACAAAGAGAGGGGTTGCCTTCTATGGCAAAAAATCCTAAACTAAACATAAGTTCTACCGTCAGATCATCTGCCTAATAAACAGCCCAGATTGACTAGAAATTACTATACTTTTACAATGCAATTTTACAGTTGTTTTTAGCTTCGGGGGCGCTGCCCCTGAAACCCCCCGCCAGGGGGGGGCTCCCAAAGGTCGCA
>APFE031430306.1:69683-82384 GCA_000404065.3 Pinus taeda | reverse complement strand
GAACATAGTCATGAAAGTATTTCTTATCAGGTGTGGCATGGAATGAGGCCCCTGAATCTACCACCCAGGAATCAGTAATATTTTCGAAAGAAAGAATCAAAGCATCTTGTAACACCTCTCCTGTCACATTTGCTTCATGATTGTTTTCTTGCTGTGAATCTCCTTCTTTTCCCTTCCGAGATCTATAGTCTTTCTTTAGGTGTCTTTTCTTTCCGCATTTCCAGCACACTATCCCCGATTTGGATTTGGATTTGCCTTTCCTTGATTTACTGCGATATCCTGAGCTCTTTCCTCTTTCCATTTTTCTTCCTCTAGACTCTGCACTCAAAGCATTTCCCGATGTCTCATCGGAGCTTTTCCGTTGCATTTCCTCGCTAAGGATAGCAATGACAACATCATCAAACTCTAAAGTACTAGATACAGAAACGGAATTACTAATGGCCATTACCAAACCATTCCAACTTTCTGGTAATGAGCACAAGAATAACAGAGCTCTAACTTCATCATCAAAATTTACACCTACAGAACATAACTGACTTGTAACAGTATTAAAATCATTTAAATGATCTGCAACAGATCCACCTTCCGACATCTTCATATTAAATAACCGTTTCATAAGAAATACCTTGTTTGATGCTGAGGGTTTTTCATATAGTTTCTCCAACACCTTAATCAAACCCTCTGTCGTTGTTTCCTTCGAAAAGTTGAAGGCGACCGATGCTGCAAGGCACAGCCGTATTGTTCCGAGTGCCTTTCTATCGAGAAGGTTCCATTCTTCATCTTCCATATCCATTGGCTTCTTTGATTTTCCGCCCAATGGTAGGTATAGATCCTTCTGATACAGATAATCTTCCATCTCCATCTTCCACAGCGAGAAGTTTTGGCCGTTAAATTTCTCGACCCTAAACTTACCATTTTCTGCCATTGCTCTCACTCGAACTGGGAACCCTTCTTTCCTGCAAGTTTATCAACCAAATAGACCTTCGGCTCTTATACTAGTTGTTAGAATATTATATATATTACAGAGCAATGGAACACATAAAATATTGCAGAAATATAAACACAGAAAATGCACAAAACAAGAGAGACACAGATATACGTGGTTCACCCAGTTTGGGCTACGTCCACCTCGAACAGCCAGTCCTTCCTTTCTATTATCCAGCAAAATGAAGAGACACAACCTACAGCAAATCCACTGTAATATCCTCTGTCTTCTCTCATAGTCTCACCTCTTTGTTTTTTGCTCACACATAATACACATCTATCTCACATCCTCAAATGCAATGCCCTCATACAAAGAGAGGGGTTTCCTTCTAGGGCAAAAAACCCTAAACTAAAAATAAGTTCTACCGTCAGATCATTCGCCTAATGAGCGGCCCAGATTGACTAGAAATTACTATACTTTTACAAGGCAATTTTACAATTGTTTTTAGCTTTGGGGGCACAGCCGCCCCCCCCCTGGACCCACCTGCAACAAATATTTTACAGGCGGCATTGCTGCCCCCATTTTGAACTGGGGTCCAATGTGGTGGTACTTTTGAATATAAAAGATAATCAGGCTCCACACCCAACAATCCATGCCATTTCCACAACAAAATTTTGCATATCCACAATCCATGCCATTTCCACAGCAGAATCCTCCACCATTGTTGACTCAACCACAATAGTTGCAGCTACCCTCAAACCAACCCAGACCAACTCAATTACCAACCCAACCAGTGGCAAATCCGAACAATAAACTGGATAAGTCCGCATACATTGTAGAGGAAGCAACATATTTTCCCACATATTCTATTCTTCCTCTAAATGATGTCCATTTAAGGTCTGGAAAGGTGCTTAAAATGGATTCTCCAGCAATCATAGAAGAGCCAATTGAACAAGGAGTATCACCTGAAACATCACAATCTGAAACATAAATTCAGAAAGGGAAAACCATTATATCTCAAACACCACCTTATCCTGGGAGGTTAGTGGAACAACAAAAAGAAATGACCCTTCCTGAATTTGATATTTTAGATGAATTGAAAAATGCTTATGTAAAAATTCCTTTATTGAAGGCAATTAAAGAGATACCAATATATGCTAAAACAATAAAGGAGTTGTGCATTAAGAAAATAGGTAAAAAGAAGAAGGATCCTACTACAATCTAAGTCATTGGCAAATTAGCAAGCCTCATGTCAACACAAACCATTTTAGAGAAATATATTGATCCTGGTATCCCTATGGTTACTATCTCAATAAATAATTTCTCAGTACCAAATACATTAATAGACTTGGGAGCAGCTATAAATGTAATGACTATGGAGACAATGAAAAATCTGCATTTAAACAACATTAGATCAACTTCTACAATTCTAGAATTAGCAGATAGATCTAAAGTTGTTCCAGAAGGAATATTAGAAGATATCATAGTCTCTATGGATTCATGGGAGTATCCTGTTAACTTCCTTATCTTGCAACCAAAAACAAATTTGGGAGGACATCCTCTAATCTTAGGCAAACCATGGCTAGCCACCGCTGACGCCTTTATAGGATGCAGATCAGGAAATATGATTATTTCACATGGAGATGAAAGGAAACACATTGCTCTTTATTCACCTGCACAATCATCTTCTTTAGAATCAGTAGTTGAAACTCAAGAACAACAACAAACTAAATTAGTTTTAAGTATAAATCAATTCTTTGACCTTAGAGAAGAAGAGGAGAATGAAGACTTAATGGATCTTTTCATCTCAGAACCAAATATTTCCGAGCATCTTAGAGAGGTTCAATATGAAGATGCAAGTAATCTTTTGAATCAATGTTTTCAGGAAACTTGTACTGTTCAAACTTTGCGAAATTATTTTATAGACATCTTTCTTGTAAACACAATCTCCAATCCAACAACAAAAACAATTGAGATATATCCTAGAAAACATTTGAACATTGGAAACCAGTTGCAATTAGCACAAGAACAAGAGGTAATTGCATTATTACAAAAATATTCAAAAGCTTTTGCCTGGGATTATACTGACATGCAAGGAATCCATCCTAGCACATGTATCCACTACATCTATACAGATGATCAAATCAAACTAGTAAGGCAACCTCAAAGACGGATGAATCCCATGATGAAAGAAATAGTGAAAGAAGAACTGCAAAAATTGTTAAATGTTGGATTCATCTATCCTATTTCAGATAGTCAATGGGTTTCTCCATTGGTAATAGTACCAAAGAAAAAAATGAAAATGGAGGGTATGTGTAGATTATCAGGAATTAAACAAAACCACATTAAAAGATCATTTTCCCCTACCATTCATTGACTAGGTTCTAGACTCATTAGCTGGAAAGAAATGTTTCCCCTTCCTAGATGGGTTTAGTGGGTACAATCAGATTAGAATAGCAGGAGAAGACCAAGACAAGACAACATTCACTTTCCCATGGGGAACCTATGCATATAATGTCTTCCCATTTGGTTCATGCAATGCACCTGTAGCTTTTCAAAGAGCAGTGCTTGCAATATTTGCTAATCTAGTCCACGAATGTGTAGAAGTTTATATGGATGACTTCACAGTTTATGGAAACACATATAATGATTGCCTCAACAATCTTGAGAAAGTATTGAAACGATGTATAGAAATAAATTTGTCATTAAGCAATGAAAAATAATATATGATGTTGACAGAAGGTATAGTTTTGGGACACCATATTTCCGCTTCAGGAATTAAGGTGGATCCAGCAAAAATCCAAGTCCTAGTTAACTTAATGCCACCTACAACACAAAAAGAGGTAAGAAGTTTCTTGGGCTATGCAGGCTACTATAGATGATTCATTGAAAACTTTAGTAAAATAGCCCAACCTCTGTTCAAAGTATTAGCAAAAGATGCTGAATTTCAATGGACAAATAGTTGTCAAAATGCATTTCAAATATTAAAAGAGAAACTATCAGTTGCACCCATTCTCCGTGGGCCAAACTGGTCTTTGCCATTTCATATTTCAACTGATGCATCTGATACTGCGATAGGTGCCTCACTTGGGCAGAAAGAGAATCTGTTCAATTATGCAATATACTTCATAAGCAAGAACTTAACACCCGCAGAATTGAACTATACAGTCACAGAAAAAGAAATGTTAGTTGTAGTACATGCAGTACACAAATTTAGGCACTATATAACAGGTTACCAAGTTTTTATTCATACAGATCATTCAACAATAAAATATTTGATGAATAAACCCATCACCAATGGGAGAATAACAAGATGGTTACTATTATTGCAAGAGTTTAACATTACAATACAAGACCAGCCAGGCAAAGAAAATCAAGTGGCTGAATTTATGTCCCGCATACATTCACCCAACGATGCAAATCCAGTTGTAGACAACTTTCTAGACGAACACCTGTTTGCAATAATAGTAAAAACACCATGGTTTGCAGACATAGCAAATTATTTATCTTCTGGGAAGTTTCCAACACAATTCTCCAAGAAAATGGTGATTTGTTTTATATTGGTTTAGATTTGATAATCAGAAAATGTGTGCGACAAGATGAAATATTATACATCCTGAAAGCATGTCATGATGAACCATGTGGTGGTCATTTTGCAGACAAACGAACACCCTACAAGGTGCTGCAATTAGGCTACTACTGGCCAGCCATCTTCAAAGACTCCAAGGCATATGTCAAGCAATGTGACAGTTGCTAAAGAATAAGGAGATCAATAGTATCATATGAGATGCTGCTCAAACCACAAGTCCTCATAGAACCATTTGAGCAATGGGCACTAGATTTTGTCAGACCTATCAATCCACCATCAAATGGCAAGCGGTACATATTAGTATGTACAGATTATGTCACCAAATGGGTGGAGGAAAAGGCAGTCACCAAAGTAACAGAAAATACAGTGGTCACCTTTCTCTTTGAAGAAATCTTTGTAAGATATGGAGTACCCAGACAAATTGTAACAGATCAAGGAGCATAGTTTACTTCAAAGCTTGTACAAGATCTTACAGAGAAATACAAGATCAAGCATAGGAAGTCTACACCATATCATCCTCAAGCAAATGGACAGGTCAAATCAACAAATAAAGTCCTAGAAAATATCATGACCAAAATAGTACAGATGAATAGAAAAGACTGGTCTGAAAAATTGAGGGATGCACTATGGGTCTATAGAATCACATGGAAAAATACAACTGGCTTTAGCCCATACCAGTTGGTATATGGAAAAGAGGCCTTACTGCCCATAGAGTTTCAGATACATACATACAAACTAGTAGCCGAACTAGGACTGGACTTGTTTGAAGCACAACAGTAGCGAATCATGGAATTAAATCGACTAGCTGAGCATCGTCAGCATGCCATAGAACATACTACACTGGTACAACAACAAAGAATGAGGTGGCATGACAGATTTATCAAAAACAAGACATTTGACAAGGGAGACTGGGCACTACTGTTCGACTCCAAATTCAAAGATTTCAAATCCAAATTCACAACACACTGGCTAGGTCCATATGAAATCAAAGAAATCTTTGACAATGGAGCAGTCAAGATTAGGACAATTGACCAGGAATCCACCTCATTTTTCGTAAACGGACATAGGCTCAAAGTTTATAACAGGCCTATTAGCAAGGAAGCATTTATGCAACAACTGGTAGAAGACAAAGAACTGGAAATCATGGCACAATAGACTTAGCCATCTTCCAGTGCTGTAGCAGAATAAAAAAATAAAAAATAAAAAATAAAAAAACAAAAAAGAAACAACAACAACAACAACATAATAATAAAAATAAATTGTTTGCTAGTGAAAACCAAAATACTGGCACCAAGCAAACATGAATTCATAGAGGAAAACCAAGGCAACTTGGACTCTATGAATTTCTTTTTCTTGTTCTACTGTTCTCAAAAAATTCATTGCAGGATATCCTCCACACACATCTGACTTGTGGACAAGTCAAATCTCACGCAAGGGGGAGGATTGCACAAGACCTTTAGTTGTGCAGCTGAAGTACAGATGGAACTTGTATTGTTAACAGTTGGGACCTAAACAAACATAGCAGAGGGACCTGAAATATCAGCAACAACATGTACATATTTCATAAACATGTGCATAATAGTTGGAACCTGAATCATGAAGTCATTGCAGAGGGACCTAAACGATAGTCAGCAATTGAAGAACCAGAGCATGCAGAACAAGAAGGAGCAATAAACTCTACTTTTCAATCTATCTACAACATTTGATCAGTTGATTTCAACCCACTTGTATAGACATCATCCAGGGGAGTATACGTATAGCCATTTTTTGCTTAAAAATTCAAATTTTTCTTAGGAATTTTTAGTTTTTGTTAAGTTGAAATTAGTACTTGAAGATATCTATTATCATCCCTATTCTTGTAAATATTATACCCTATAACCCCTAAACATCCTATCTCATTCCATGTTCATTAACCCCTAAGTATTTTTCTTTAGAAGCATAATGGGACCAAATGAGGACAACATGTTTCAACTTGCACATACAATTCAACGATTAGAAATGGAGATAATTTTAAATATGACCAAGGTGGTCATTTTAAAATTATAAGTGTAAATAATCATAATGTAAAAGTGTGCATATAACTTTGAAACTAATGCACAAATACGGAACTACATTTGAATAATGTGCAATATGAAAAGATATTTGAATAATGCGCAATATATGCAATCAAACTTTGACTATATGTAATGCGAAACAAGGCACAAGGCAATATGCGATATATGCCAAATGCAATAATGAAATAAGGTCATACGAAAGCATGCAACACAAAATGAAATAAAGTTACGTTTATACGCTGTGAAGGGTTATTGCATATTCGCGCATGCTCAAAGACTATTGTATATACAATGAATGAAGCGACGGGCCAATTCATTGCACATACACACTATGGTTTATATGATGGTACTATGGAACAAAGCGACCGGTAAGTAAGTGTTATGCCATCATACGATGCTACGGAAGCTCATAACATGGTAGGGAAGGCAGAGGAGGTTATGAGTGCAACGACAGTCCAGCCAAGCACAAACTCAACGCATAACAAAACACAGGCCAGCACATGCGTACGAGGTGAATATCGTGGCATGGAGACCGTCAACTGTTGCACTATGCGTTGCATAAGAATACATGCACCTACGTTTAAATCATACACATAACTTAGCCATCCTCATGACGTAGTCAGATGACTGGTCAATAGGACTACCATGCGTTACAGTGGCCAATAAGAACGAGTGCACGGTACAACCAAGAAAATGGTCATGAACCGACCCACGATATCCTGCACCTGTTTAAAATAACTCCATCATCGCTAAATAGCTTAGAACGTTGTGTGTTGAGCACTGCATAGTTACAAGTCAAAGAAAGGGGAAAACTAAAGCAGATCCATGGAGATATAAGAAGGCAAACGTCCCGAATGCAACGCAAGTTGACCACTGGAATCTCGGGATAACTCAGGTAATATGATTTTCTTAGCTCGCAAACAATGAGTCGTGTTGAAACACTGCCTGTTATTTAATGACCAACGCACCCGTTCTTAACACCAGTCAGCCAAACACAGCTACAGGGATTCAAAGCACCATTTAACACTCCTCAATGCTCGTCAATAGCCAGGTAAAAATGCTAAAACTATGCCACTAACTCCAGAAATTAATAACTCTAAGGGTTAGATGACAGTAGTATTAATGAATACACGGCTAGGCGATAAGATTAATTGGTGTAGTTGCATATATCATGGCATGAAAGTTATGGAAACAACACAGCAATCTAACCATATCTTGTTGCATGCAAAACATGTCATTAGCATCAGCTCACATGCGTATTTTTGCAAGTTGAAACAAAGTTTTATAACAAAGGAGGCAGAGTAATATTTTCTAGAGCTGAGGACGTGGTTTTTGGATGTAGCCAATTTCATTTTGTATTGTTTGTATGGCCAATACATTTATATGGTCTATTTTATTGTTTGTATGGCTGATACATTGCATGTTTTTGAATGAAAGCAACCTGTAATGTGAACCAACACGTAGACTGTGAGTTTCTTTTGGTTGCTATAGGGGATTGGTATGCATGGTATAACAAAGACTGCCAAAAGGTCGAGCCATTTAAATGCGCTGTTTGTTTTTCAAGTTTTCATATATATAAAGGCCGAGCCATTTAAATGCACTATTGTTTTTCAAGTTTTCATATATATAAAGGCCGAGCCATTTGAGGAAATGCGCTGCTTGTTTTTAGTGACTTTATATACACAGTGCAGGGTGTTAGGCATATATGGAGTAGTATAAGAATGATGCCTAAAAAAATACATTAAGAAAACCAAAGGTCCATCATGAATATGTTTTTTTCATATGTATTTTGTTTTCCAGACAGAGTTTAGCATGTTGACAGAGACATACAGGTGTTTAATCGTTTCGACAAGGGATTTAAAATTGTGTTGCTACAGAGAGAGGGTAAACAGAGGCCAAGGAAATTGAATTAAAATTGTTGCGAAAGAGCATGTAAGCTTCTTTGACTTTGGAACTTAATTTGGAAAGAAAAATAGTTATAAATTATTATTGTTAAGATGAAATTAATGATAGCATAAGCATATATCCAATGGTTTTCAAAAACAATGTCAGCCAGAATAGAGCCCAAATTTCAAATAGAGAGCTGGAAAAAGGAAACCATAGAAAAACTTTACTAGGCAGGATTGATAGGCTTTTTGCAAAAGTTTGATGGCCACAGTGAGGAGATAACCAGGGACTTCATAAACAACTACAGTCAGGACCAAACACGTGTAGGAGATGTTATTATTCCTGTGACTCAGGAATACCTTTCCCAAGCTCTAGATCTTCCAGTAATAGGTGAAAAATATCACAAAGACCTGCACTTCAAGGAGAAAGCATGGACTTTCTTCCTTGAAAAGAACTGGAAAGGGACTTTTGACAGAACCAAGGGGATACCAAGGGAATGGTTCAATGAACCATGGGGTGAGTTGGTTCTAGTTATCCAGAAGTTTTTGACTTGTGATAGAGGATATAGTGTTTCCCACCTATATCATATTCGACTTTTACATCATATTAAGGGAGAAGATAGGATTAACTTGCCATATTTCCTCTTTATAAGCCTCTTGATAATGATTGAAATAGTGAGACATGAACACAGGCCCAAAGCAGCACAAATTTACCACCAGTGATTGATAAAAATCCTGGTTGAGTATCAAGTGAGGTCGTAAGGCATAGTTTGGAGGGAGTTCATGACTAGAAACCATTTTAATGAATAGGTTAATGAAGTGCAGGATAAAGTAGAGTAGGAAAATAGAGGATTGATGAGTTCACCCTTGTATCCAAGAACTAGAGCTAAACAGCAAAGTAACATGGCCATGCAGGAAAATGAAGTATATATTATATCTATTCCTAGGAGATTTAGGAATAAAAGTCCCATTGACACAGAAAAGGAACTAGACACATATTCCACAAGTAAACAGGTAGATAATGACATTGCACAAGAATTATTTGAGAGAGATTATTCATATGATGATGCAGCAACAACATCATTAATCAAAACTACACAGGATTTTGAAAAAGAAATAAATTTGGGAAGAATCAGGGACTTGACTGACCAACTAGAAATTAGTAAAATCGTGGAAAACTAATTAAAAGAGGAAAACAATGCAAGTAAGAAGGATAATACTAGGTTGGTCAAGGCAAATGAAAATTTAAATGAAGAGCTAAGGAGATTAAAACGGAAAAATGATCTACTTTCTAAATAGGCATTTAAATGGTTAAAGGAAAAGAATATGTGGCAGACAAAGTATGAAAAGCAGAAGGTAAAGGCAGCTTTGTTCAGGGAAGGACATGACTTAGGTTTGGATTCTTTGGTCAGGGTAGCACAACAAGAAGCATCTACAGGAATAGCATCTACTACAGAAAGAAGAAGATTAAAGAGGAATAAGCAAGCATGGGGACATACTTGATGATCAGCAAGGGGGAGATGTTGGCCCTCAGTTTTGGTCTTGTTTTTGCTCTAAGAAACTTACTAATACATCTATTTACCATCCATTTTTCACTTTATCCATCCCATTTTGATGTATTTTATATCCATTAAGGGATTTAATTTTAATTTTTCAAATTCTAAAATTTTTATGAAAATTTGGTTTTGAGTGCAAAAATTGGTAGATTCAGAAATTCCCGTAATAACTATATGGTTGATATGGTTATAGGACTCTTGGGTATGAATTGGATGCATGGATGGACAACTTGGGAACTAGGACTAAGCTAGCTATGCTTATTTCGAACAGAACAAACTTTATTAGGCCCATTTAGTGCTAGTCAATCATGACTAGTCATTCAGAAATCCCATAGAAATAGGGTAGTTTTGAGATTCTATGGGATTGACCATATCTTTTGGGATGGGATTGATGAATTCAACTTAGATAGATGTATAAGAGTAGATGGTTTTGTTTGAATGATTATAGATCAGTTTATTTCATGAGACTTCTATTTAAAAGCCAAGACTTTGATGGCTTATGTATTGACTTATTATACTTTTATGCTGAGACACTTTTGGATTGGAGAATTAATTTGAAGACTTGTTCTATTATTATTTTATTGTTCAATGATATGTATGTGTGACTGAATTGAGCTTCTGATATCACTCTTCAAGTGTGCAAAGCAATGGTGGAGGGCCCTCATTCCAAGCTAAGTACACTTCCTTGTTAACTAGTTTTATTTCCTGTAATCTGGTTATTGTAGAATTAGTTTCATGTTTTATTGCAAATTGATTTATGGTTAATGTATGGTGATTGATTTCATTAGATATTAGCTTGTTCATCATTTTATTAGGTTGGAAAAACAAAGTGCTCAAGTTGAGCACTCCTTCTGTTAACTTGGTGAACTGTAACTAGTTTTCTTTGATTACATGCAAGTAGTTTTCTGATGTATTTTTGGCATTAAGGTGAATGAATTATGATGAAACATATTATGTGTCTCTTAATTTAGGAGCCTTATTTCATTAATAATTTATTCATCTTAAGTTATTAGTTTCAATCTCTGATTCATTAAGTAGCGATTGAGGTAAAAGTGGACTTCTTAAGTTAAGAACCATTTCAGTGTTTTTCCTCTTTTCAAACCAATTGAATTGAAGTTGTAATATGTATTGTTTTAGTTTTTGAAAAAATTATCTTTAAAGGTTTGATTATATATGATATTCACACATAGTGAACTTGCCTCAAAGTATTACCAACCCAGATTGATAAGAAATATTTGTGTTAATTTCGGTAAACAAATTAGCTCAACATAGTTTACATCAACGATAATACAAAGTATAAGTGATTGATATGACCTTTAAAACTTGCCCATATTATCTCATTAACAACAATACAAGATGATGAGACCTTGGTATCATCTAAACTTTGACAACAACATATGAATATTATATAGCTTTATGACACCATTGATCCTTTGCAACAAATCATCCTCTCTCACCCTCAACAATACATCATTTGTAGCTGATACTCACACTCACTCACATATGGATTCTCAACATGCATATCATCCTCACATGACTCATACTCATCTTTACATGGCTTTAGCAAATATAAGGCATCAAGTGCACATAATAATCACATCTCCTCACATTCTTGACCCTCGCAATAACTCAACAAGACAATATTATACTTAGATAAATAAATAGTCTCTTAAACCAAGGACATATTCCGACACTCTTTACTCATTAACCATTAGATCAATAGCAAGGACAACATGCATCACTACATGAACATTCCAGGGCTTTATAGCAACATTAATACATGGTGGAGGATACCAAGATACTTTGCATTTATCTCATACATATAACTCAGCATTACAAGGCTTTGACATTGTGACAAATACATGACTTCATATTCAAACCTCATATGTTAAGCTACACCAATATAAGCTAGAGGACATATGACATTAATCCATAGCAACCCATGCAACATAAAAAATGTTAGCTCACTAAACACAATGCTACACGGCTCATCAAACTCCTGCAAACATAACAATATCAACCATAAAAGCACTATGCCTTTGTTGTAAACATCACACAAAAGAATACTCTAATCTCAACATATACACGTACAACAAGAACATATAGCAAAATATATGAGTAGTTGTACCAATACATTTTCCTATGCAACAACTTGTCATTGCAAGATAAACAAACAATGTAGCCATATTCTTCCCTCAAAGCCCAACCTTAGAATTAACCCCTTATTATGTCACTTTCTCCTCTTCATACGCAAACAACCTTTAAAATGTTTGATTCACCCATTCTTAAATCGACCTTTGTATACTACAAGTACATGTAATGTTCTTTCAACATACAATATCACTTATGGAAAACTTAATGGATAGGTGATCAATTGCACTTCATATTGCACTCATAATATGAACAACTCACTACATACATTACTCTTCACCGTTCCCACATTCAAACAAGGATCAATGACACAAAAGAAATGCATAGGTAAAATCTTTAAGCTCTTAATCGTTCCACTCTGCATGATGAGTAATTTTCTGAACATTGACTCCAGACACACTATACTCATTTCAAAGAAGGTGTATAATTACGCTCAAAATCTTTCAACATTCAAGGAGATACGTGTTAGAAAATTATATATTATGGAGCAATGGAACACATAAAATATTGCAGAAATATAAACACAGAAAATGCACAAAA